>VMDR010004061.1:0-64395 GCA_007922815.1 Macrotus californicus | reverse complement strand
GGGGCCTTCCCGCCCGTCGATTTGCGCGCTGTTTGCTTGGTTCGAGCCATAACTGAAACTATGAAGTAAAAGTTAGACAATGAAACTCATCCGTCACTAAAAGGCTCGATTAATATTTATAGGATCTAGAGTGTAGTGATTGGCTTAGAAAAATGTGTAGCTATTACGTTTCACGCTCTGATTGGTGCATCTTTAAGGCTCCCAATAACTGTGTAGTTTCATTGACTACTGCCGTCATTCCTTGGCTCTTCCAATTTTTAACTTTTATTCTCTTCCTCACCCTATCTGATTTTCGTATTCTGAATGCAATACTTTGAGCATTGTATTTTAATATAAGTGAAAACATTAGCCTCAGTGGAACTATAGCTTTTCAATTCCGTGGTTTTTAGTTCTTAGGCGTGGCTTATGGAGGGAATATGACACACACACACCCCTCCCCCTCCCCCCCCCCCCCCCCCCCCCCCCCCCCCCCCCCGCCCGCCATGGATTACATACTCTCCACACTAGCTGCTGCTGAACCCAAGATCTCATTACAAATTTCTATAACCTTCACAATAACTAGACCCCTTTTCCAAAGGCATGTCCAGCCTGCGGCCTGCAGTCCACATCCAGCCCAGGATGGTCTGGAAGAGGCCCAACATAGAATCATAAATTTGCTTAAAACTTTATGAGACTTTTCTTGTGATTACATGTTGCAATGTATTTAAGGTGTAGCCCAAGATAACTCTACTTCCAGTGTGGCCCAAAGACGCCAAAAGGTTGGACACCCCTGGTTGACTGCGGGACTTCTTTGAAAACTACCACACAATCTCAAGTAAATTACAGCTTTCACAGAAATGGGCCCCATCGTGACACACATTTTTGTTCAGTGCTCATGGTCACTTGCAGTTTTCTGAAACTCACGTTTCCTGAATCCTAGAGTACTTTTTGCCAGGTGCAGAAAGGCTGCGACTGTGATGCTATCCAGCCCCAAAGCTAAATACACAGCTGCTGGCCCAATAATTGGTGTCTGGACCCTGGGGTGGACCACTTCACATTTGCAAGACGCCATAGTTCTTAGAAAAGTTTTCTAGCTTGAAGAATACGAATGTGGCTCCTTTATACTAGAATGAAGTAGATCAGATTTTGCAACTTGATTGGTCAGGTCCGTTATGGCCCCAGCCATTAAGAAAGCAGACCTAGCATGCCTCGTTCGTGGATTTGTAGTTTACAAGACGCAGACACCGTTATTTTTACGCAAAGTCTCTATCTAGTGTTTTTGTTTTAAAAGCCGCATTTGATTAGATGGCTTGCTGATTACCTCAAAGATTTATCTCCATTTTTTAAACAGTATTCACATAGGAAACCATCCAGTCTTGGAGGAAGATTTAAACCTGTTGTGATAGTTGTCTGCCCTTCAAACTAAGACACGTGGTCCTGATTTTCCTCTTCTAAATTCTGATTCAGCAATTTTGTGATGCATTTAAAAAAATAAAATCTCCGGAAAATGAGAGGTAGGAGAGAGTGGTAGAGTAGATGGAGGCGCTGTGTTTTGGGATCGTGACTTTAGGGCCCTCCCTCTAGTAACGGGCTTTGGCGTTGCTAGAGAAACCGGGACAACCCTGCTAGCACGCCAGCGGACTTGTTTGAGAACCACGGCCGAGCGCGGGAGCGAGATGTCACTGCCCTGTTTCCTCGCTGCTGGGGGGTGGCTTACTCATTAGCATTGTGAAATTAAGCACTTTGGCAACCACAAACAAGGTAAGGAAATTTGCCCGAAATGTCACCCCAGAGTGTGCGCCCTCTCTTTCAAAACCCCCGCACAGTCCCCTTAGGGGAACTGTGTAACCGCCCGGGGCTGTGCTATTGCCTCGGATACTTGGTTTTCAGCTTCGTCAATCTCTCGAATGGACACGCTGACAGCGAACACTGGTCCAACACGTTAGCGTCTCTTTGGTGTCCGTTGTAAGGATTAAGGAGAAGCGGGACATTCGTGAAGTGCTTTGGGCTGCAGAAATAAATCGGAATTACAGAAACCTTGCCCCTTAGATTGTCTACACGTCCAGCTTGAGTGTTAATTGCGTGTTAATTGCTCAGGTGTTGTCTACGATTCCTCTTTGACCAAGATACACACAGGTCATGTCTGTGTTCGGCGTTGCGAGGGAAGGCAATGGTATTGATGTAATGCCTGCACCCCGCTCTTTCTTCTTTCTCCCCAGCCATTCAAAACGGTCCCTGGCGTTTATCTGCTGATTAGATAGAAACGTTCCTAACAGCGCTTCCTTCCTCTAGGTGAAGTTTCATGTGAAACTCCTTGGGCTCATGTGACTGCCTCATTTACAAACGGACCCCCAAACCATGAAAAGAGCCTGTGGGGGGCGGGGGAAGGGGGAGGGAGTAGCGTACCGCGATGTTGATGGGCGGCAGAGCCCAGCCTCCCCCCATCTTGTATTTTTGTCTCTCGGGGATGACCGGGTATTGTCCTGGAGCCTGGGCGCGCGACAGAGATGGGGAACCCGAAGCCAGGGGGCGCGGGCGGCCTTCGGGGCCCGCGGAGGAGCAGGGCGCGTCAGCAGCGACAGGGGGCGCGGCTGCTGCGGCGCGCACCAATCACAGCGCGGCCCTGCCTTATAAATACGAGGCGCTGGGGAGTGTGGTGTTTTCCTGTCTGTCAGGTTCCTCCAGCTGACGTACTCCTCCTCTCTTCTTTCCACCATGTCCGAGACCGCGCCACCAGCTCTTGCTCTGCCTGCCTCCACTGCCCCGGAGAAACCTGCGGTCGGCAAGAAGGCGAAGAAGCCGGCGAAATCTGCGTCGGCCGCCAAAAAGAAGCCCGCGGGGCCCTCTGTTTCCGAGCTGCTGGTCCAGGCTGTTTCTTCCTCCAAGGAGCGCAGCGGCGTGTCGTTGGCTGCGCTCAAGAAGGCGCTGGCGGCCGCGGGCTACGACGTGGACAAGAACAACAGCCGCATCAAACTGGGTCTCAAGAGCCTGGTGAGCAAGGGCACCCTGGTGCAGACCAAGGGTACCGGCGCCTCGGGCTCCTTCAAGATCAACAAGAAGGCGGCTTCTAGCGAAGCGAAGCCCAGCGCTGCCAAGGGGGCGGTGAAACCCAAGGCAGCAGGCGCTTCTAAGAAATCCAAGAGGTCCGCTGGTGCTGCTGTTAAAAAAGCTGTGAAAACTCCAAAGAAGGTCAAAAAGCCAGCGGTGACCAAGAAAGCCTCCAAGAGCCCCAAGAAGCCCAAGGCTGTGAAGCCCAAGAAAGTAGCCAAGAGCCCGGCCAAAGCCAAGGCTGTGAAACCCAAAGCGGCCAAGGCTAAGGTGACCAAGCCAAAGACCGCTGCCAAGCCCAAGAAAGCAGCACCCAAGAAAAAGTAGGAGTTCCAGGTGGAACCTTGTTCCCAGAACCCAACGGCTCTTTTAAGAGCCACCAACCTGTCTGCAAAAGAGCCATTAAGTACACAAGCATCTGGTTCATTGCCACTTCTGCTCAGTCTTATCCACATCAGAACCAGACAACCAAAGTTCTCACTGGGAACCCCAAGTTTGGTTTTGAAGCTCCCAGGTGACTTCTAATGAAACCCCATACTAGTCATGGGCGGGAACTGAGTGCCTTGGGGGAAATCAGTGGAACCTATGGCTTAACATCTGACTCCAGGTGAGCTGTCCTTTGTGCCTGTGAGTCACTGGCGTGGACGGCACACAGGTTGCTGTCTAGCAGGTGGGCCTCCTGCAGCACCTCCATGCTGTGCACTACCATGCCTGGTGTTCCTGTTGCCACAGCTCCTGAGCCCGCGTGGATCTGCCTGCTGCCCCCTACTTCCCAGCTAGGGTGAGGACAAAGGTGCTTGGCTGCAATGGGGCTGTAGAGCCAAATATCAAAACCCTTACCCGGTTTTTCTGTTTATAGAAACAGAACAGCCCTGATTGGATAATCTTTGAAATTCCCACTCTGCTTCACCAGATCGTATTTCATCTGGTGCACCGTTTGCAACCCCAGTAGTGTGGGCTGCAGCACATTAAATACTTGGGGGCACTTTCGCAGAATTGTCCCTTTAAGCTATAGACATTTCAATTCTGGGATTCAGAGTGTAATAATGTCTTTTTTCACACCCAAGGAAAAACACTACACCCAGGTTTACTGACTTTTAGTTAACACAGCTCAAGCAGTCGTAAGACTTTTTACATATGTGCATACAAATCGTTCAAGAGTCAATAGCTCTATTTTTCAGGTCTTTTTGTTTCTTCCATTGCTTTGCACAGCTCCCTGCAAATCCTAACTTCTGCCACGGGCATTTCCCATCCCCAGTCCCCCCTCCACCCACCCTGTGTTCATGCTCTCCTCTGAATTCGCTCTTTTACAGACACCGGTCCATACACAGGCGCAATTGTTCTGTTTTTCAGCTGGGGTTGTTATTTACGAAACCGTGATATTATTATACACTCTCCTGTATTTTCCTTTTTTTCTTAACAGAACCCTGAGAAAATCTTTTCAGGTCAAATCATGTTTTAGAAAATGTCCTACACATGGAGGAGCCCAGTGTAGTGATCCGTCGATGATCAAGGAGCAGCGACGGTGCCATTTCCCGCTGCTGACTGCGGCGCGACAGACCGCGAGCCCGCGCCGAGACTGCCAGACCACGCCCCTTTTCCACCTGGTTGGTGCTCACAGATCCTGCAAAGAGCTCCCCTCCCTCCAGCCGTCAAGGTGTGGTCTCATTCTTCTCCGCCAGAGTAAAAGGTGTAAAATCATTTCACATGGTCCCTTCCTTTCTTTAGGTTTATGGGCCGTTTGAATAAGCACTTCTGGGAGTTCCCACTTAGAACTTTGGCTCATTTATTATTGAACAATCTATCTTCCTCTTGTCTCATTGTGTTTTCTATATAATAGAAAACATTAGCCTTGTATTTATCACCTGTGTTGCAGATGGTTTTCTAATTTGGGCATTTGTTCTATTTGCTGGGATGTCTTTTCCACTTCTATATTATATATAATTGATTAGACACATACAATTTTGAATATTAAATATTTCAGCTACAGACAGTGGTTACAAGATGTTTAGTGTCTGCCTTTTGCTTTCATAGCCCTGACACACGATTATGGAATGTTCGTGGGAGCTTGAGTCCTCAGCCTGGGGAGATCACCCAACCAAAGTTAGGAGGGCCCGGACAAGATGACGTCACGAACTACATTAATCAGACTAAGGAAACCCCACGGGGGTATTGCACAAACTTCACTTGGGACTCCTAACCTCTAACCCTCCATCTTTGCCCTTAAAGAGTCCTTGATTAGCCGCGTCCTGACTTGTGTGGCTCAGTGGACTGAGAGCCAGGCTGCAAACCAAAGGGTCGCCTGTTCGATTCTCAGTCACGGCATCTGCTTGGGTTGCAGGCCAAGGAGAGGCAACTACACATCGATGTTTCTCTCCCTCTCTTTCTCCCTCCCTTCCCCTCTAAAATAATAATAATAATAATAATAAAACCATCATGGAGCTTGGGGTTTTAAGAGTAACTCTCCATTTTCCTGTGTGGGAAGTCATCCAGACACACGATTTGACTCTCAAATGAATGGCACTGTCTTTGCGTATGTGATTCCAGTCAAGGCCTTGACCACCTCCTAAAATAGAATTGCCTTGAATGTTCAGATAGAAGGAAGACATTGAGGGGTCCACAGTCCAGAAGCTGGGGCTCCCAGGGCCCCCTTATAGAGATTGCTCCTGGCTTTGGAGCAGGGCAGGGAGCATGTAGGTCTGTGGTATCTCAGGGTTCTTTCCTCCGCTCCTCACATTCTGAGAACCAGGGAAACCGGCCGCTTTACTCCTCAAGGAGCCAGTCCTGTTCCTTCTGAAGCGTTATAATGTCCTTAAATGACTGCTTGCCGGTGTTGCCTTGTGCTCCAGACCCTGAGCCTGGAGCTGAGGGCAATTCCTGCCTCCAAGCTGTGGAGTCCAGCCTTTCTTTCCAACCTGCTGCAAAACCCTCTTTTAGAGACAGGACACTTGTCTGAGGGAAAGAGGCTCCCCATTAGCAGGAGCACGTCTTCTCAGAATAGATCCCGACCCCCGTGCAGATTCAGGACGTCGGGTTCACTCCTCTCAGCACCGCTGTCTCCCATCCCATAAATCCACCCACTTGTGACCAGCGTCCCGAGAGCCTGCGCCACGGTAGACACAGAGAATGTTTTCGAAAGGTCAAAGTCAGAGTGAGACCTGCGGCTACAGGGAGCGTTCCTGGAGATGATGGCTGACAGATACCTCTAGACTACAAGTTACACAGGGTGACAACACCGTGCCAGGGTGCAGGGCTTCAAGAGGGACAAGTATGAAAGCCCAAGAGGAAGTACTCACCTAGCACAAGAAGAGAAGGCATTCTGGAAGGGGGATTTTCCCGTGTGACCGAGATGTGACCAGCAGAGGGAGCCCGCGGGCTGCTGGCGCGGACCACAGCCTTGGAGACCAGACAGCGGCAAGCCTCTAATAATCTTCCTTGCCATCCACTCAAAAAAAAAATTTTTTTTGATTCAGAACAAAATAAATAATTGTTTACTTTTCTACACTAAATTCTAATTTGTATAAATCTGTGAGTACATTCTCCATAGTTTGTCATAGTATATTCACTTTTGTATTTTGCTTTTTCCACTTAACCAAGTATTTGTGCTAGATTACTATATGTTTATAATAATCACTTATTATGCTTCATAATTCTTTAAACTGGTGCATAGTGCATACAGCTAAATTCACAAAGTCATTCATTTGTTTTGTTTGAAGGAATTCCAGAATATTTGGACTGCCTTAGTTTTACAATGAATATATTCTTGAAACTGGGTGTTGGCTCCTTTAGAATTAATTGGCTTCTTAAATTATGTCCCAAGATTATGGGCATTTATAACATTTACACTGTATTACTGTAGTGACTTTATCAGAATTTCCTGATTGATAATGCCATCATCTATATATGGCTTAAATTAGCCCATTCCTTTAAAGTAATTTTGAGTAGAAATAAAATGCTTCCCTCAATCTTTTAGAATTTTTATTTATTATATAAAAGTATTAAAAAACAAAATAGCTGGGACAAACACCCTCCTTTTTTTTTTCTAAAGTATATTTTTACTTTAATCAAACATTTGGGTTGGCCAAAAAGTTTGTTTTTTTTCCAGAAGCACTTAGTTGCCTTTAACTTCATTTGAAACAAGTTTGTTAAATTGTGTTGTGACAGCTATCACATCAGCATTCATTTTTTTAAAAATTATTAAAATTGGTGAATTTTTGAGTAGTCATTTTAATATTGAGGAAGAAAATACAAAACGTTTTTGGCATGTTATGCTTTATTATTTCAAGGTTAAAAACACAACCGAAACACAAGAAAAAGGTTTGTGCAGTTTCTGGAGAAGGTGCTGTGACCGACGTAACGTGTCAAAAGTGGTTTGCAAAGTTTTGTGCTGGAGACTTCTCACTAGACAACGCTCCCCAGTCGTGTAGACCAGCTGAAGTTGATAGCGATCAAATCAGGACATTAACTGAGAACGATCAACATTCTACCACGTGGGAGAGAGCCGACACACTCAAAATACCCAAATCAATAAAGTTATTGGTGAAAATCAGCAGTGTGTCTTTTATTTTACAGAAAAATCTATACGGACTTTTTGGCCAACCCAATAGTATTTAATCAGCAGATTTCTGTGTTGGTTAGGTTTGTTAGGCCCAATATTAAAAAGTCCCTAAGCAAATGACTTTTCTCTCTCATATTCTACTATTACCCCCCCAAAAAAATATAAGGGCCTCCTATGTGTGTTTTTTGCTTTTGCTATAAATATGAAAGTTAGATTTCAACAGACTTGAAGGTTTGTGGAATCTCGTTTGGAGAGTCACAAAGTCCGTGGCTGGCCTGCATCACTGAGAGATCATGCACTATCCACTGAACTCAGAAAACTTATGCTTCCGTCTTCTGACACGAAAACAAGCCCTCCTAGCTGTGAAGACAGCACTGTCACCACCTCGTTCCCATTTTTCCTCAGCAGGACATCACGATAAAAAGTCAGATCCCACGGTGGTGGAGTGGCTACCCATGGCTTCAGCTGCCTCTACGAACAGGACGAAAGTCACGCAGTGAAAGGGACACTTGATGTGGTGGGAAAACAGAACCTAGTAACACAGGAGATCTTTAAGCGCCAATGTGGGGACAGGGAGGGGACTGACTACACCCCCGTGTGGATTCCCAGAGACAGGACCTCAAAAAGCAACACTGGAAAGGGTTCAGGTTCCTGAAGGCCTGGGCCACCAGGGCAGAGGTCCGGGCAAAGGGGGACCGGGCAGAAAGGGTCTCTTCCCACTCCCTGTGGTCCCCAAAAGGACTGCACATGTGCATATGGAAAGGGAGTGACCTCAGTCCCGGGGGCCCCAGAGGAGGCACTAAGCTGACCAGAAAGGAACAGGATGAGAATGTAAAGCTCTGTTTGACTCTCTGGTCTCAGGATTTCCAGACAAACGGGCCCTGGGGATCTGCTGGAAATGTAGGTTCTAGAAGCCCTTTTAAGGAAGAGGTTGCTGGGAAACTTTGCCCAGTTGGACCGGGCAACTCCCGTGCTACATCATCATTCTCCACCCTTCCCTCACCTGTGGTTTCACCTGTCCAGGTAGCAATTGTACAATCATAGAGCTTGGATATGTACCTGTAATTTTCTCTAAAGACGATGTCTTCTAACCCCTCACTCAGCAAGCAGATAAACAACACGATAGAAAGCCTCGTGCCAGAAGCCCAGGTAGTTAACAGCAGCTAGTAAAAACAGAACTATAAAATGTGAAGCTCATAAAGGTTACATTAAATGTAATTTAGAACCCTGCTTATGGTGTTTGCCTAATAATGACACAGTACAACAAGATGTACGTTTCTCTCAATATGTGTAACACGAACTTGTAGAAGGTGTACCTGGTACTCTGTTCTTTGCTTAGGTTTCTTAGTCCATCATACCAGGCATAGCCGCCAAAGGGTTTATGCTTATGACATTAAAGAACCTGAGAAAACACAGGGGAGAGCTGTGGATGGATGAGAACACAACCAGGAGACATCAGTGGCAGGAAAAAGGAGGGGGCAAAACCATAGGGTAAGGAATAAACTTACTTAAACTTGTAAACAGAAGCTTAGGGAGAGATTCCACACAACTAAAGACATAAACGTAACATGGGCCAGTTATAAGACCGTAGGCAGGGACAGGGCCTAGACACACGGGAGAGAACACTCACACTCAAACTTGAAACACTCTGCTCAACCAGTGCGTCTGTCCTGACTGCCGGTCCCATACCATCTACACACCGTCAAACAGACAAGCTCTCAAAGTAGCAGCTTGGTGTGTAAACCCAAGGCACACTCCTGTTGATGCCTGGGTGAAGCTGGCTTATATGAAGGAGAGTATCTACCAACTGCCCATGATTGGTCCATTTCTATGCAAATGATGACTCCAAATCCTCACACTGTGACTGGTAGGACAGGAAAGGTTTGGTTGGTCAGTAAAGATGCAAACAACCCACTGCAATCCCCCCCTCACACACACATGCTGCCTCTGGGCTGATAAGGGTCTGGCTTGTCTCTGGTGATTAACTTCTGTGCTTCCTGGTACAGAGGACTGGAGGCCACGTTTGCAAACTTGTGTCCTGCTTTTAGGCAAACGGAGGAAGGGGAGAGCTTTTATTGTATCTGCCTTTTCTTTGTTGCCTCCTGCTCAAGATAATTCTTACACCAAAGGGGCCCTTCATGTTCGAGTTGTGCCCGGCCTCAATCAGCACGCTGGGACAGCTGACAGGCTAGGGAGAGGGACAGCCTAGCCTCTTCTGTGTCCTCCTCTGGATGCAGGTGCAGGCCCAGTGAGGCCTCCGACACCAAGAAATGGCTCATTTGCTTCGTTGCCCTGTTCCCTGAGAGGACGTCAGGGTGTCCGCAAAGATCGATGTTCACACCAACCACAAATAATCCTAACACTTAGCTATTTTGTGACATGTTTTGGTCATCGTTAGTGCTGTGTGTTTGTTTTGGGTGATTTCACTCTGGTCCTGTCTTTAGCCATCTCAGGGATGATGATATAGGACATGGAACGTGCTTTTCGAACTAAACCTGTGTAGAGTTCAGGCCTCTTTGTTCACAAGTGAATCATAATAAAGACCGCCAGCAACAACTGTTTACTCAGATGGAAAAACATTCCGCGAGCAGAGGCGCAAGCACATTCTGGAAAACGCCCACTTCCTCTGCAGGAGGAGTGCCCATCACAACCCACTTCCCTCCAGCCCCATTGCAGACTGGTCCCCCGTCCGCTCTCACTCTGCGTTTGGTGACAGTCTGGGTAGAGCGCGGCAGGCTCATAGCCTCTGTACCCGCCTTGTCACCGAGGGCCGTGGCTCAGATTAGTGACCAATGCGTCAGGGGCTGCTGGACTCACCGCCGTGTCGGCTCTCCTGCTCTCCCACGAAGTGAGCGGGGCACCTGCAATTGTTGCTCATCCCTACATGAGTTCAAACCACGTCAAACACACTGGGAGGCCTTGATGGGGCGGCTCGGGCGGCTGCGGTGTCATCCCATAAACGGAAAGGTAAATCCCATAAACTGCAGGTTCGATTCCTGGTCAGGGCATATGCCTGGGTTGTGGGTTAAGTCTGTGGTTGGGGCATGTACAAGAGGCAACTGATTACCATTTCCCTCTTCCATCGATGATTCTCTCCCTTTCTCTCTCCCTCCCTTCCCTTCTCTCTAAAAAAAAAATCAAAGAGCATGTCCTCAGGTGAGAATAAAAAAAAAAAGGGAGCACTCAGGACCTCCCGACCTCTGCATCACCCATGAACTGCTGGAAATCAAAGCTCTGAGTCCACCAAAGTGGGCTGCAGAGGTCAGGCTCAGACTGACCATCGGTGGGATGCTCAGTCTCTGTAGCCCTCTGTTCGAGGCAGACTAATCAAGGACCCACCGCAGTCCAGCGCTGCTCTGGGGACCAGGGAATGGCAGTGCAGCACACAGGCCAGAGCCCTGCCCTCACGACTTCACACAGTTCCTCTGGCCGCTCCAGCCCAGGACGCTGCTCCTGTCCTCACGCATCCGGCGGCGGCAGGAACAAGGGAGAGTATGGATAGACCTGGAAATAGGGCCGCAGCACATCCGAGAAGGACGCCTTGGGGAAGGTGAAGATGTGGGAGCCCGAGGTCACGTTGTAGAAGGAAACGACTCCAGCCTCGCAGTCCAGGAGAACCCCCACCACGAGGGGTTGCTCTGCCAGGTGCAGGGGTGTGCGGGGCCAGGTCAGCGCCACGTAGCCGTCCTTGGCGCACAGCCGGAGGGCCCAGAAGCCGGCCTGGGGCTCCTGCTTCAGGCCCGTGCTCCTCTGCACACTCTCCACGCAGACGCCAACGTCCCACCCGGTCCCTTCTCCCACGTCCACCTCGAAGTAGCGCCGCCCTGAGGCAAAGCTCTCACGGCCCAGGACACAGGGCCAGATGGTGAACCTCCTGGGAGACATGCCCAGATTGTCCTGGGGGCACCCCCGAGTCACTTGTCTCTGATCTTCGGACACAATCAGTTCCCGATGCGCCGTATCCGGATCCAGAACCACGTTCACTGCCAGAAGAAAAAAAGACACAATTTCTTGTTGCCAAGAACAGGGTATATTTTCAACGAAACCAGCCTGCGCTCGAGGGCGAGCCTTGTTTCAGACCGGCTGTGCGAGCTCAGGCAGGTCGTTCTGCGAGCCTCGGTTTTGTGAAACGCAAAGCAGAGATCATCCCACGGGTCCCAGGGAGCGGTGGGGAGGACCGCAGTGAGCCAACGCACTCGCAGAGCGCGGCGCGTGACTTCACGTACCTTGACAGCTCCTCAACAGCTTCTTCACGTCGAAGTAAAGCTTTGGAACATCGCACGTGGTTCGAACCTCCAAGGAGAGGGCCTCCGGCGCCTCCAGGTGCAGGGCCTGACTCCTGGGGTAAGCGGAGGCCCAGACTTAGCAGAGCGGCCCGTCTGCTGTGCGTTCCCTCCTCTCTCTTCCCTCACGCAACACTCACCTGCTCAGCGTGGCCTTCACGTCCTGCAGAGACACAAAGGCACAGGTGGGTGCGCGAACATCCGAATTCACAGGGCCACTCTCGATCCCCTCTCCCTCCCAGGCAGTGGCTGCAACCTCGGATGTGGGTGACACTCTGGCAACAATCCCCACCTCAATCCCCGGGGCAGTCAATGCAATGGGACGTTTCTCAAGCTCGGGGGTCTGTTACCTTCCTGCTGAGGTGGTGGGGAGCTCCCTGCACGCTCCCGCGGGCAAGACCTGCCTTCACTGGCCTCACCTCCCTCTCAGCGTGAGCCCTGTGCGTGACCACTTGCCTCTCAGCAGTGGAGGCATGTATAGTGACTGGGTGTCACACGGGTGAAGCAGCCATGTGACACTGTCAGCCTCACGGTGTGACCTCCTGTCCTACTAGTGGGGTGAGCAGCTGCAGGTGCAGCCCACCTTCCTGCGGCAGAAAGAGGGCTGTGCACGAGCCCTGGACCCCTCAGGCAAAGCTCAGCACACATCTTGGCGCCCCACCTGGTCCCCCACCTGTCATCTGGATAAGCTTTTCAGGAGACTCTCTGGCAGGGCTCTATACATGTGCCACAGGGGCAGACGGTAGTGGAAGGCATCCCATGAGTCTGTTCAGCCAAGGAACCCACCACATCCACCCAGCGGGGGGATAGTTTTCTGATTCACATCAAGGTGTCCTGCAGAAAACTGGAGGCCACCTTGCAAATATTAGTCTGTATCCAAGAGAAGCGTGACTTTAAATTCCCCGCACTAATGAGCCACCTCTGGGCAAGGCAGGCGGCCCTCGCCCTCCCCACCTTCCTTCCCGCCCTCTGAGGGCACAACCTCACCTGCAGCAGCTTCTGCGCCGAGCCCTGACATCTCTCCTCCAGCTCTAGGATGTGGCTCTCCAGCTGGTGCCTCTTCTGCCCCAGCTTGGCCTCACTGTCCCTTAGTCTCCTCAGAGTCTGCTCCTTCTCCCTCTCCAGCCTCCACAGGTAAGACTTCTCCTCTTCTTCCAGGAAGCTGTGCAGGTTCTTGAAGTCAGACTGGATCTTCTGTCTCTTAATACTTATCTTCTCCTAGAGTCGAGAAAGGATGCTCAAAAGGTGGAAATGACCCAACGGCCCACCGTGGATGCGTCGATAAACAAAGGGCAGTCTAGAGACGTGACAGGATCCTACTCAGCCTAGAAGAGGAACAGATTCCAACACAGGTGGAATCACAGACAAGCCTGGAGGACATTACGGGAAGTTAAACAAAACAGCTACAGATGGACAAACAGCGTATGATCCCACTGACGGAAGGGACCTGGAATAGTCACAGTCGTAGAGATGGAAAGGACAGTAGCGGTCACCAGGGGCCGGGGGAAGGGAGTAACGGGGACAGAGTTTCGGCTGTGCAAGATGGAAGGAAAGCTCCGGAGATGGGTGGGGGCGATGGCCGCACAGCAACATAGACGGGTGTAACACCGCTGGGCTGCGCAGTAAGCAGAAGACGGACAGAAAACCAATGACACCCTGTGGACTCGGCTTTCACTGGGGGAGAGGAAGAACCGCAGAGCGCCTTAGTGGTTCCTCCATCCACGCAGGGAGTGTGCAGGCCAGAGGACCACTGATGGCATTTCCATACACCCTGGACCATCCGGCCCTCCCCTCTGCGGGGATCCCAGAAATGAGGGCAGTCAGAGCGCCCCTTGAGAGTCCAAGTGTAATATTCGCACACAAAGGATCAGGTCAGAGCTTGAGAGGGACTCCTGAAAAAGGCAACACGGCTCAGGTCCCCTGGGCTTTCACGGCCAGCTGACGTCTTACAAGAGCATGACCGTAAAGGAATTCCTCTCTGATCACCGGGCGGGGCAAGGGGACGGGCCCTTGTAGCAGACACGAGCCTCCGCGCAGGTCAGATTCCCTTGATCAGATGTGTGAGTCTGAAGAATTAGGGATGTCAGCCTACAGTGATTCTGTCTTTTGCGAGCTGCACCCTGCACGGTGGGAAATGTGTCAGGGTCACGAGGCCCCCAAGCCAGGAGGCTACTCAGAAGCACTGAGAACCGCAAACCCACGAGGGATGGCTCCCGGTAAACAGGCGCACGGATTCCGCTTCTCCCGCCAGGCATCGGAATCCAGGCCAGTTACTGCTGAAAGGCTGAAGGGACAGGAAATAGTCCCCACAGATGCAGACATGTAACGGCATAAAAACAAACGCGGTTTTCTGTTGGGGCTCCCCCGTTCGGCTGGGTTTAGGGAGGCGGCCCCTGTGCTTCGCCCCTTCGTCCCCCATGCCCGCCTAGTGCTAGGCCGGAAAGCAGCTGCGGACGAAGAACGCACGTGCTTACCTTCCACTCGGTTATTTGCTTCCCCCTGAATGCCTTCTGGCTCACGCACTCCTCTTCCAGTTGCCTCAGTTTTATCACAGTATTCTGGAGCTTTTCCTAGGGGAAAAACAGGGTGAATGAATAAAGGCTGTTCAATTCAGCAACTCTCCATGAGGCACCTGGGGTTGGGGGCCGGGGAGAATCCCAGGCCTCCAAGACTATTAGGATGATGCTGAACCTGTAGGGAGCCCTGACACGACCAGGGAGCACCCCACGGGCCGTGTGGGCAGTCGCTCGCCTATCCCTCGACAGCCCTGATCAATTCATAGGATCTTTAACATCAACTTCTGTGGTGTAGAAACTGAGGATTCAGAAGAGGTCAAGCAACTTGCCCAGGTGTTGAAACTGGTGATGATCGAGCAGTGAGTCCAACCTCATCTGGTGACCTGTGTTCGGACCTGTGTCCTGACCTCTGGCCACCACTACAGTCTTGCCAGGGAAATGCTGCCCACAGAGCAAGATAATAGTCACGCACAGGACCATCTGATCAGGTAACAGGCGGAAGCAAACCTGGGCAAGGCTGCACACCCAGTGCACTCTGTGTGTTCTGTGGTGAGTCAGGAAGGGAAGGGCAAGAGCCCAGCGGGAGGGGCAGGGACGCTGATACCTGCTGAAGATGGGTACCGGGAAGCCACTTTAAAACAACAGAGTATCCATGTCAAGCCTTTGTGAGTTATTTTTCAAAACAATCTCTCACACTCTCATGGAGAGCAATTTTAAGCCAAACCAGAGGGCTGGCTGTGGTCGGCACAGCAGAGCTGGCTGCTGGGCTCCAGGAGCCCAGCTCTCGGGAAAAGGGCTCCACGATGCTGGTGAGCCAAGGGCTGTGCCGCCCTTTCCAGGTGCAGTGCTTTACAAATATTCAGGCCCTTAGAGCTTGTCACAGCTCCTGGGCATGCGGGTTGGGGAGGGAAGGGATACTATTCTCCCCCGTTACAGGTAGGAGACCAAGGCACAGGGCATTAAATAACTCACTCAGCGTCACCCACCGAGGAAGTGGCAGAGCGGAGACTTCAAACTAAGCAGTGTGACTCCAGAGTCTCACCACTACCCTGTGCTGCTCCTATTCCTCAACTTGGTAGGAAAGGAATTCCAAGGGGAGCATCCATCCCCAGTTCCGTCTGTACCTGCTCTGTGGGCTTTAAAGAAGGCTTGCCGAGTGCCAAGGGGCGGTCAGGGTGCGCATGTCCCGAAGAAGGACCCAGAGCATTGAACGGGACCACATTCACCTTTCAGGGGGAGAGAACTGGGAGTCCCACCATGGGGTAATTTTCCTCAGGCCCTGGCAGGGCAGAGAGGGAATGACCACATGCCCACACCTCAGTCCCCACAGCCAGGCCGGCTTCCTTGAGGTGCTTTTGGGTGAGAAACTCAGGAGCTGTGCAACCTTCTCCTCCAGTCACATCATCCCCCACCACCGACCATTTCCAGCTCCTTCAACCACCCCGCCCGGATCTTGCTTACAACCTGCCACCCCTCTTACCGGGAAAATCTGTGTCAGTGGCGGGCGGATGCTCTGTTCAGTGTCTGCCTGATCTCTCCGTGGCCAGTGGTCAGGAGCCCTGTGGGGGCCTGGACTGCGCTGACATGGGGCTCTGGACTGTCACTTGGCTTCCTCCCCATGCCCCACCCCCTGGCTGTGCCACCCCTGGTGGCCTCACCCAGAGTGCCCTCTTTTCTTTTCTTCACACTTGGACATGCGTTAGCTTGTGCCCCTCAGAAGGCGCTTCTGGAAGGCTCCGCAGGTACTACCCGCACCCCCCGGCACCCAAACCTGGGGAGGCCTGGTTTGTCTTCCCTGCTGGACTGAGGATACCTAAAGGTGGTGTCTCTGTCCCCTGTGCTTTCAGGCTCACCCATGTGGCCCTGCACATTGCGGTGTCTCATTATATACACAAGCGAAGCGATAAACAACCACCCGGCGTCCTAGTGCGGGGACGCATTATCACAGCCACAGCGGATGTGACAGAGTCCAGCATGTCACTGAATGTCGGGAAGGATGGCTGGGACTGGATTCAGGGTGGACCCACCCTAACCTAACGCAGTTTTTGGGAGGATGGCCCGAGGGAGGCCACACTGCAGGGTCACAGCCTCGGGCTCCGGGCTGCATGGTGCGGGGTCTTGGGGCGCGCAGCGGCTGCCCCGCACCCACCTTATAGCTGGGGCACGCGTCCTCCACGAGCGCGGTGCTGTGCCCTCGGTGCCGTGGGGCCCGCTCGCAGCGCCAGCAGATGAGCTGGCCCTCGTCCTCGCAGAACAGCTGGAGCCGCTCATCATGTTCCTCACAGGACACGTCGCAGTCCATCTCCCTGAGGGCTTCGATGAGGCCGCCCAGCTGCTTGTTGGGCCGCAGGCTGGCTCGCTGGAACGGGGCACGGCACTGGGGGCAGGGGTAGACCTGCGCCAGGGCCGGCGGCGGGCGCGGCTGGTTGTCCAGGAAGCGCAGGATGCAGGCCTGGCAGTAGCTGTGCCCGCAGCTAATGCTCACGGGCTCCGCCATCAGGTTCAGGCAGATGGAGCAGGTGGCCTCCTCCCTCATCTTCTTGCTGCTTGTGGCTGAGGCCATGGCTCTTACTGAAGGGCGCCAACACAGGGTCTAGGGCCAAGGGCGGCCAGCCAGGACTTCTCCACAGCAAAGGAGACACCTCGTCCCGGCTTCTGCAGGGCGCCCTGGCTGCCCCTGGCCCACACGGGTCTCGCAGTCTCCTCTCTAGAGGGAAGAAACGAATTGGAATTCAGAAGATGCAAAAAATATCACTGTGCTGGGGAAGGTGGTAGTGACTATCACCATGGCCACTTGAATTTATTAAGATAACGTAGAATTTAAAATTCAGTTTTTCACTCCTGGTGGGCTAGTAGCCACAGCTGGCTCCCAACAGCCCCGATATAGCATTCCATCCCTGCAGGGTTCTGCAGGGCCCAGCGCTGAGGGAGCCAGAGAGCGAGGCAGGACGGGAGAGAGAAGAGCCAGGTGAGTCTCCATGAAGCTCTTCCCTGCTCTGAGGAACATCAGCATGATTGCTTCCAGGACTGTTTCTTTGCCACATTAGATGATTGGGTGGTTAATGAAGGATTCTCTGAGGCAGTCACAGGTGATTCTGTTGGAACCCCTCCACCCCCACCCCCCACCCCACAGAGAACAAAGGCACTGGGCTAACAGTCTCAATCAGGACGCAGTGGAGGTAAACGAGGCCCCCAGGAGAACCAATGTGTCCTCTGAGGTTTTCCCGGACCTGAGCGGAAGAACTGGACTGAGCTGGGCAGAGAGGGGCTGGTCCTGGAGGACTGGACAGCCTCGGCGCCCTCTGTCTTCCAGGCAGCGCTTGTCTCCCCAAGAAGTTGAAGGGGTGGGAGCCCAGGAGCAGGGGGGCGGAGGAAGTACATGGGGAAGGCAGGACCCCTGACGTCCACCAATGAGGGCCGGCGGCAACGGGACAGCCGAGGAGGGGCCCTTGGCCCACAGCTGTGGCTGCTCGGGGACCCAGCCCTGCTCCCCTGGGAGGGCAGGGAAGCGGCAAGCAGTTTACAGAGAGACCTTCCTTTGAACTGGCAATGGCGGCAATAAAAGCAGGAACTCAACCGAAGTTACTGGCTACTTTCCTCTACTGAGCAGGACCAGGCTCTGGGAGTCAGAGAATTTCTTCTGAGGGCGACCCTTCCTTGGCAGGTGGTTTTCCCCAGGGACACACACTAGCCTGGTGCCGCCCCTCCCCTCCATGGCTGGGGCTCTGTGCCCCGGGGCAGGACCTGCCCTTCGGAGACCCCAGGGGCCTGTCCCGGCCTCCACTCACCTCACCCCCTGGATCTTCTGAGGTTTGTCCAGCTTGGAGAAACCAAAAGCAGCTCCGGGAAGGGCGAGGGCCTGGCCTTTCCGAGAACCAGTGGCTCCGTCCCCATCCCGCCGCCGATCCCCCCACTCCCGGCCACACACCCCGATATCATGTCCCTCCCCGGAGACCCCGTCACGCGGCCTGGACCCTCTCCCCTACCTCGGCCACCACAGACAGTCACGCTTCCGCTGGAGTCCCCGGAGCTGCGAGCGCCGAGTCGGGCAGACGGGAACTCAAAAGTGAAACTGCGGTGGGGGCGGGGCCCTGGGAGGTTTTGGGGAGGAAACCAGGAAATCGCCCTTATCTTTTACACTCAGCTGGTGCCGCGAGCGCGGGGACAGACTGAACTGAAGCCGCGGTGGCCCCAGCGCGGAGCGGCTGAGGTCTGGAGCCGCAAGCTCCAGGCTCGGGCGGGAGGTCTGTCTGCTTTGGCCGCCAGCCCCCTTGGGACCCATCCGCCTTCGGGGCGGATGTTTTTTTTTTTTTTTTTTTTCCTATTTTTAGGTTGCTTGTTCTTTCACCGCTGCTCTGAAGGGGGTGGTGAGCAAGGCAGGTGCCGTGGTGCTCCCCTCTGTCCCCTTGGCGGGGCCTCATTCCACCCCCCAGGCTCCGGCTGCAGGATTTGGACACTGAGCAGCCGAAACACAAATCCAGACAGCAAGCGGGCCACTCACGACCCAGCTGGGACCCGGGAGCCACGTGACCCCCCAGGGCCTGTGCCCTGTGGGGAAAACACCTCGGGGGTGACACTTAACCTCCCCAGTTTACAGTAAGAGCAAAAGGCCTGTCTCGCCCGAGGTAGACTTACTCCTATTTCAGAAAAAAGACAGATAACCACCTCAAAATGAAACCTTGCCACACACAGAGCCGCAGGGACACTCACAACAAAGGTTTGTTTAGGCAATCCACGCGTGCAGGGTTCAAGGCTGCGGACGCAGGAGGCAGTGAGGTCGGGGGTCAAGGCCCAGCCTCAGTCCCGCTGGCCCAGCAGCTCAGGCTGCAGGTAACAGTGTGGACCAGGTCCCTCTCTTCTGCCCCCGACAGAGTCCCTGGTCAGCCCTGCACCCTGCAGGGGCTCACCGCGCTGCCCGTCATCTGCTCGGGCTCCTGGCGCCCTGGCTTGACCTGCGGTGGCAGGCACAGCACACAGTCCGGACACCCCTGCAGAGCCCCCACGCGGTCCGGACACCCCTGCAGAGCCCCCACGCGGTCCGCACACCCCTGCAGAGCCCCCACGCGGTCCGGACACCCCTGCTCCTGAGGCAGCCAGCACATAGACGAGGGGAAGGAAGGAGCCCCCGAGTCCCTCATCCAACGAGCAGCCTTTCCTCCGTCAGCTGCTTTCTGCTGTTGAAGCATCCAGCGAGGTTTTCTTGGGGAGGGGTCCAGGAGTCCCCCTTGTCCACGGTTTCCCTTTCCACTGTGTCAGTTACCTGAGGTCAATTCCAGCCCAGAAATCTGAAATGGAAAATTCCAGAAATAAGCTGTTCATAAGCTTTACATGGCCTGCGGAGTGTGAGCGGACGATGAATCTCCAGCCATCCGGCTCCCTCTCGCCCCGATGTGAGCCACCCCTGCGTCCGCGGCTCCGCACTGCGCACGCTCCCTGCCCGGGTCACTTAGTGTCGCTGGCATCAGACCCACTACCAGCTATTGAGCTGCTTGTGTCCCAGGGACCCTTATGTTTTTCAACTGTAGTCAACATTCAATATTATCTTACATTAGTTCCAGGGGTGCAGCATAGCGGTTAGCCCATCACATAACTTACAAAGTAAATTCTAGCACCCACGTGGCCCCAGGCCTGGGCTTTACTCCCCCCAGGGACTATTCTGTAACTTCCAATTTGTATTTCTTAGTCCCTCCACTGTTTTCACCCAATAAAAAAAAAGGAAATGAAATCTTACCATTTGCCACAACACCCACAGACCCAGGGGGTATTCCACTCAGTGAAATACGTCCAACAGAGAGAGACAAGTTCCTTGTGATTTCACTTGTGTGTGGAATCTAAACCGCAAAATGAACAAACAAGTAATTCTTATTGTCCCTGATAATGGCCTCGAAGGGATGCTGGCAGTTGGAATGTGCCGAGGAGAAGCCAGAACGCGCTTCCTGGGGTGAAAAGGTGAAGTTCTATGTGTAATAAGGAAAGAAAAAAAAATGTATGCCGAGGTTGCTAAGCCCTACACAGGCTAAGAGTGAGTTTCCTACTCGTGATATTATGAAGAAGAAAAAGAAACTCGTGCTAGTTTGCCTGTGGAGCGGCAAATTGCAGAAGTTCCAGCCACAGTGTGTGGCAGGTGCTTGCTTAGGATGGAAAAGGTATTGATTTGTGAGTAGGCGCCGTGAACAGAAAACCTGCTCCACGGGCAGCAACGTGTTGCACCAGAAAGCAGTGAGCCTCCTCAAGGACTTCAGCGAGGGGGGTCCCCCGGAACCAGCGACACCGAGCCCTTCACTGCAAGGGGGAGACGGTCGCACAGACTGAGGACTGGGTTCGAGCTGAAAATATAAGAATTACTGGAGACGGAGAAAGAGACAGAGAGCACATTTATATGAGTATAATTCCTACTAGTGTGTGTTGTTATACTCGCTCTATTTTAATCTTAGCTGTTGTCATTAATCTCTTCCTGTATGCACCTAATTTATAAATTTAACTTTATCCTAGGTCTGTGTGTACAGGAAAAAAACTCAAATATACAGGGTTTGGTGCTACCCATGGTCTCAGGCACCCATTGGGGGGGGTCTTGGGCCACATCCCTCATGATTATGGGGTGACTGCTGTTTTCTTTTTCCAGTCCTGAAATTTTCATTTGCTCCTCTTTATAACTGCTATTTCTTTGCTAGACGTTCTATCTTTTCAGTCATTTCAACAGTATTTGCAAATATTTATTGGAGCATTTTTAAAAGAGCTACTTTAAGTCTTGCAGGAAAACTCTGACACCTGTGTCATCTGCATCCACTTCGGCATCTGTCGATGACCTTTCCCCTTTGAGACGCTGCCGCTTCCCCCTTCCTCACAGGCCCCGTACTTTGGGTTTGTACCCTGGTCATTTGAATAACAGCGCAAGAGACCCAGGGTCTTGTCTAAATACTCCTGAGAATATTGATATTTTTTCCTCAGCCCTGTTACATCCCAGCTGTGGTGAGACCCCATCAGCTTTCTGTGAGTCAGCTCAGTTTCAGTTTCCAGGACTTTGTAGATTCTCTCACATGTATGCCACCCAGTGGTTAGCCTGGGTCCTCAGAGTGGTGTGTCCAGTGCTCACATCTCAGTTCCGGGGCGTGTGGTTGAAGGCCGGGTCCCTGCAGCAGGCCTGGGGCTGGACCACAAGCTCATCTGCAGCCCGTGGGCCACCCTCCCAAGCTCCTCCTCCCACAGTCTCCCCGTCTGGCGCTTTCCATCTCTCAGAGCTCCTTCTTGAGAAGCCCTTCTGCCAGGAAGCTGCGACTTCATTTACTCTGTTGCATTTTTCCCGGGACCACAGAGAGAAAAAAAGAAACGGGCGTGGACCACACCACTTTGAGACCACAGCGGCCCTGACGTGAGATGAAGGTTCACCTCGCATAGAGCTTTGGTTACGTGATTGCTTGGAGGCTGGGGTGGGAGAGGACACTGGAAAGAGAAGAGGCATGGGTCCACCAGCCCTCTCTTTCTGTTCTAGGCCTAGACCCAGGACTACAGGTGTCTTCCGGATCTGCCTTGGTGGCCCTGTGCCCACCATGGGCGGAGTCTGGGTCGGGGGATACTGAAAATACATAAATGTATCAATAAATGACAACCCTCTCCCAGCTCAGGGTACTTGAGGTTCCCTCCCGCTCTCCGCTTGCCACACGTTGGGGTCTTCAGGAGCGGCTTCCTTCCACGTCTTACAGGTCGGTCCCGGACCGCGTGAGTGTGCGTTCCCCTCGCCCAGAACTGAGACTCAGGGAGAGAAGTTAGTAAGTGAGGTGCCTGTTACTTTTGTACACACACCAAAAGTTAGTAACTTAGTTTTATTTTTTAGAAAGATTTTGGATAAGATGAAATATAAAGCTCATTCTCCTCTATTTCAAACATTAAGCCATATTAGATAAAATATAAGTAGAGGTGGGAAATCGCAGAACTTGAAAATAATACAAGTGTCTCCGTAAGCTACAGAGTAAGGAGAGAAACTTTGCCCAAAACTTTGCCCACAGGCCCTCTGGGCCCCCTGGACAGGAGCTGGGCACAGTGCCTGGGGATTCAGCCCTGCAGGGCAGTGGGGACAGAGACAGGAGTGCCCTCTGTCAGGACACAGGGCCGGGCAGGCTCTCTGTTTGAAGTCTGTGGCTAATCTAGACGCTTCTGCTCTCACGCATTGCTCATCTATGGATGCAAAGTGGATTACTAGCCGCTGAGTGGCCTGAGCAATGAGCACTTACTTCTGCCCAGTGTCTGCGGCTCAGAAGGTTGGGCAGAGGGTTTAGCAGGGTTCTCTGCTTCAGCATCTCACCTGCCTGCACTCCAGGTGCTGGGTGAGTGTGAAATGTCAGAAGTATGAGTCGGGACGTTCCCCTTCCAGGCTCCCTTGGGCTGTTGGCAAAGTCCCATTCATTGCAGCCACAGAGCTGGAGATTGAAGTTTCTTGGTGGAGGCTGCCTCAGCTCCTAGAGGCTGTCTACAGTTTCTTCCCGGGTGGCAGGTCCTGCTGCGGGCACAGGCCCAGCAAAGGGGAGATGAGAGAGCAAAGCTATCAGCCAGAAGGAGGTGGACAGGATAGGGTGGGATAATACAATACAACACAACACAATAGAATCACGAGATGACATCTCATAATTGTTGTCACAGTCTATGGGTTAAAAGCAAACCTCTGGTCACTCCCACATGCAAGGGCACGGGCACGGGTCTGGACATGAGGAGACAGGGTCAGGGAGGCCACTCTGTCCATCACATCATCAGCACAGAGGCTGCAGACCAATCCATGCTCAACAACATCCAGCAACAGGAGCGGCCAACAGGGACTCGGGCTGGCAGCTGCCCAGGGGACCAGACCCTGGACTTGTGGCTGCCAGGATGTCATCGCAGGCAGGAGACCTGGACACTGGGGTCTGACCTGACAGGGTTCTGGAATGTGAGTAAAATTCCAGCGAAGGCAACACAGAAACGTCCCAGGTAAACCCTGAGGGAGGGAGGGGTGAGGAGAGAGAGTGCATAGCTTGGGGGAGAGGGGCTTCAGATAAATGGGATTCTCCACCTTAGGGTTTTCTCTATTGTTTAAAGTTTCATACAAAAAGCATTTACTTATTATGAAACCAAAAAAAAAAAAAGAAAAAACACATTTGGTGTTAGAAAAACCCCAAAGCAAGCCCTGGCCGGGTAGTTCAGTTGGTTAGGGTATCATCATGATATGTCAAGGTTGCAGGTTCAATCCCCAGTCAGGGCACATACAGCAATCACCCAATAGATGCATAAGTAGAACAGCCAATGGATCTCTCCCTCTCTTTCTCTCAAATCAATATTTAAAAACAAAATTTAACTTGAAAGAGACAAAGAAAACCCTAAAGCACCCAGATAAAAAATTCTAAGTCAGGGAACAGCAGGGAAACTGGGTGAGGGGTCAGCAGGAGCAAGTCTCGAAGCCGTTGATGTAACACCCAGGAGCATGGCCTCCAGCTGTGGTCCCTGCACCTGCTCAGCACAGGTGTGCAGACACACACACACAGCGTGCCAGGGCCCCAGGAAAACACAGATCCTTCTTCTCAAGTGCCAGTTTTACACAGCAGCTCGGGAACATGTTCTTACTGGCTCTAAGCAAATTCAGTCCTATGCACAATTGGCGTGAATTTTAAAAGGAAAAACCTGGAGATTTGAGAACGACCCTGTGCACATCCCGGAGCTACTCTGTCGTTACAGACAATCTGGTGGGGGAAACGCAGTGACCGGGAGTTATCAACAAGCTTTAAGCAGGACTGGACAGGAACAGACTTCCCCTTTCAGAGTATAGTCTGCTGCCCCGGTCTGGTGAAGGAAAAGGAGGATGCATGCCCCCACCTGAGCGTACCCCTAAGTGAGAAGCTCCAGAACTAAACCAGGTTCCTGGTCCCCAGCAGGAGGCCGAGGCAGCTCAGCCGATGGAAGGAAATCGAGCTGAATCAGAGCTCCCCTCACCAGGCCCGTCATCTCTCTTGGCCAGCGCCAGAAATCGTTGACCATCTGGCTGGGAAATGACGCTGACGTAGGAAGACAGCAGTAGATGAAGATTGCTCCAGATCAAGATCCCCAAGTCCCCGAGCAGTCACCCAACATTGCCCTGTGTTCACGAAGAAGATATTCCAAGCGGATTCGCCGAGTACGAGAACACCAATTATTGCTGTGAGGCTTGGGGCTCAGGACCTCTGGGTGGAGTTCTAGCTCTCATGCGTCGGGCACCCCACGGAAGGGGCCCTGGCTGGCTCTCCCTGTTACCCCAGGTGAGAGGAGGTGAGAGAACGTCTTGCCTGTGTTTTCCCTGGACTTACATTCGAGTCCCAGCCCTCAGGGTCAGGCCCTAGACGGCAGGAAGAGGCCTAACCCAAGGTCAAGTGCAGCTTCCACTAGAATTTTAAGATAGAGACTCTTAAAGTTTACCATACAAAGATGACATATTGTCGAAAAAAGGAACAACTTTGCATCCACACAGAAGATGGGACAACGGGAAGAACCTCAACAGGAAGCCAGAACCTAGGAGACGCGCACATCGCCCATGGCTGCTCCGCTCGGAGCACGAGGCACACTCGGGGGTTGAGAAAGTCGATGTCTCTGTTGATTCCAAAAGCACCTCAATGGTTATCTCTTCAAATATTTCTACTCTGCTCTCTGCATTGGGCTGTTAGATGTAAAGGCAGAATCCTCTGCCTACAATCTCTGAATCTTAACTGCTTTTTCAGGTGCGTTTTTCTTTGTCTTTCTGTCCTGCATTCTGAGAAAATTCCTCAAAATTTTCTGCCACTGCCCTAAGACAGCCCTGCTCAAATTTATCACACAGGTGAACTGATTCCAGTGATAAATATCTCAGGGGGTCTGGGGGGGGGGTCTGAGGTTTCACATTTCTATGTCTGTGTGTGTCTCTGTACATGTATGTATATATACATATATGTGCATGTCTACACATGTACACATAGATACATGTGTACACATTTACACATGCACGCAATTCTACATGAATCGGCTAAATGTGTTGGGTTTTTGTTTAGTTCTATAGGTTGGTTTTTTTTTAACCAACTTACTAGTGACCCAACTGTTGCTCAAGAACAATAAAAAACTTCTTTCTCTTTCCATTCCCGACTAGTGACCTCTACTATTGGGAAAAGCAACTGGTTGTTGTTTTTTTTAATGTTTATCACATCTCCAGTCAGCTCCCCAAACTCCCTTCCGCACCGCTTTGAACAATCCGGGTTCCCCACATTCCGCTCTGCTCTTTCAGGAAGGTCTTCCCTCCATTCCTGACTCCTTCCTACCACCAGCCAGGTCGGAGCACAGCCCCGCCCCTCAGGCCACCTCCCTCTGACACCCACGTCTTGGCCCGGGGCCACATCGAGCTGCTTGCTGTCACCGCTTTCCAGTCTCCGAGTGTCGTCTGGCCAAGCGGACTCTGCACCCTGGGGAGTCCGAGGTCAGGTCGGCAACAAACTGCTGTTCTCAGAAGCCAGCGCCAGGTCTGGGACATAGTAAATGCTCAAAAAAGAAAAAAAAAGAGAGAGAGAGAGTGGAATTGAACTAGTCTGACTGGAAAGAGCTGTTAACACCAGGCCAGAGAGACCTAAATTTTTAAAGAATCTCCAATCTTCTCTGCTGCATCACCCTGGATATGCATAAGTTACAGACGTGTGTTCTTGAGGTACGCGGCTCACTGAGCGGTAAAAACTGCGACGGGGCTGAGGGGCTTGGGCCAGCTGCAGAAATGGTGGCTCTCATCGGCTTGTGACTCCAGCATCTGACCATCCAGTCAACTCATGTTTGTTGAGCACACACACAAGGTCAGGTCCTGTGCCAAGAACTGGGGGCACAGCGACTCTCAACCACAGAAGGCCCCGCAGGGCATGGGCAGAATCCAAGCCCTGGGCTGTACTATTTACACAAAGTTTGCCTCCCGCAGAATAGGGTTTGACTCTCACCCGTGACCCCGGACCCGGGACAGCCCTTTCCTCCTCACACGGCATCCTACTTGGGGGGGCCATTCTTGGCTCCTTCTACCAGGCCACTGCCTCGTCACGCTGCGCCTTCATGAATATTAGAAAGTGCCACACCTTTTGGGCAGACAGGGCAAAGGATGTCCTCAGTCACCCTCTTTCTAGCTACTGCCATTGGCTGGTCAGGCGCATGGGGACTTGCCGATAGGTCAGCAAGCAGGGTTTCCACGTGGAGGAAGGAAGATATGGTTTCAATTTTCCCCACGACTCACTGGCTCCTCAGAAGGGGACAGGGTGGGTTCCACACCATGGCCCCTGCAACCTTGTGCAGGGGGACGTAACCTATGGGATTACGTTAAGAATTTCGAGATGGGAAGACTGTACTGAATTTCCCGACGGAGCCCAATATAATTACGAGGGTCTCAATAAAGAGGGACGCAGGAGGGCCACAGGGAGAGGAAAGATCTGAGGGTGAAGGAAGGGGCTACGAGTCCAGGAAAGAGGCGCCTCCAGGGCTGGAGACGGTAGGGCATCTCCACTCACACCTCCAGGAGAAAGCTGGCCTGTCGGCACCTTGGTTTTTAGCCACTGAAAGCTGTTTTGGACTTCTGAGCTGCAGAACTGTGAAAGCAAAAGTACCAAGTCAGTAAGCCCGTGTTAACTTATCAGCAATAGAAACTAATGCAGAGGAACCAAGAAGCTGCACCAAGGCGCTGGAGTGGGGTGGGGTGTGGTGGGACTAACCAGGGCCAGGGAACTCAGCTGCTGCAGTTTGAAGCCAATAAAGCCAGAAGAACTAGCCCCTGCTGCGGTTTATAAGGATCGAGAGTCAAAGTAGGAAAACCCAGTAGTAACCACAGTCCAAACTTTAAGAATCACAAATAGGACACGAGTTCAAGAATCAGGAGTCTATCAGAGCTGGGGTTCGGAGGGAAGGGTGCAGGCAGCCTCACGGGAAGACAACCCGGTCACCCAAGTTTCCATTTACCAGGCTGTGGGCACCAAACGCTTAAGGAAAGTCGCCCCAGCTTCACAGAGCCCTTCAAGGGAACTTTGCAATTTGTTTCATTTGCCCAGTGGCCCAGTGAGTCCAGCGATATAACCCCTCTGTTTGATGGAGAAACCTGGGCCACAGGGAACAGGAGGAAGTGAAGGTGGCCTCACCCCGCCAATCCCCAGCTCTTCCTTCCAGGAAAGTCTCGTCAACCTTTCCGGCCATGGGCACAGCTGAAAGCAGAAGAACGTGGAGTCACCCTCTCAGATACACGCTCTTGCAGCGAGAACTTGAACGTGAAGTTAAACATTAAGCAGCAAAGCCAGACTCGGCTCTCAGACCTGCTGCTGTCTGCCTGCCGCGTGGCCCTTGTTTACCTCCGTGGGCCTGCAGAACCCTCTGAAAGGGCAGAAGGGACGGAAACCACTTCACAGCGGCCTTAGAGCGAGGGCTCAGAGGCAGGTTTCATGGTGAAGGTACGTGGTTCTCTTCTCTTTAGGTCGGATGATAATTGCAGATGAATCCGAGATCTGTCGGAGGGAGGGAGGGAGTTGGGGCAAAGCCAGAGAATGAGCCTGGACAGCAGCCTAGGGACCCCCATCTGGGAATGGTTTCTGGTTCCAAAATAAAGACTTTCTAAAAAAAGGTAATCGATTCAATCAAGACCCCTGAGCAGGGCTTGAGGGCCAGCAGTGCCAGGGACGCTGTGGATGATGGTGGCTGCTCCAAGCCTTCTGAGTGGTTGCCGTGACACCATGCCACGTGGGACAGGCTGTGGCTGTGGATTAAACTCCTAGATCCGAGCTAAGGATGTTTGGGATTGGGGACTGGGACTGTGACGAGTGAGTCTTCAGGTTTCTCTATAAATTTGGAATGGTCTCCCAAGAAAAGGAGAACATGAACAAAGCTGCATGTATGAGCAAAGGCAAGAGAACATGGTGCTTGTAGAGAGCGCCTGGTGAGGGAGCCGACGGGAGGCATCCAGAGAGACTGACCACAGTCAGGGCGTGTTGGGGAGGGAGCCCGGGAGAACTCAGGGGAGGTGCAGCTGGGCTCACACTGGCCTGGAAGACGGGCCTGAGGCGGTCACTGCAGGCGGGCTATGTGCCACGCCGGCCGTCTCTTGAGGAGCTGAGCTGTGAGTTCCCCATGGGCAGTGCCCGGCTGTGCCTTAAGTTTGGCATGACCCTGTCTTCTAGGACTGCCCACGATGGGAGCTGAGGACACTTTGTTCCGTGGTTAAGTTCAGCAATGATTTCACAGGTGACATAAAAAATCCAAGGGAGTAACCAATTTTATTTCGGAGCCACCGATCTGGTGAAAGGCAGGCAGTGTCACCGACACGGACAGCATTCTGCCTTCCCACGTTCTCTGGTGTTTGAGTCACGTGCGTCCCTTCCTCCCCCATCGAGTGGGTTCTAGTCCACAGGAATCCACTTTTCAAAGTTCAAAACCAATTTAACAACCAAAAGCATTTTTGCAGAACTAAGTATTTGCCGTGAGCCTCTACTTAGTAATCTGAGAGAAGTCCAAGGGTGACACGGTGCCTGTCTGTTGTCACTGCTGCGGTTACTGGCAGTCACATTTCACAACGTGTAAGATTGCAGGGGAGGGGGCACATCTCATGCCCCTGTTTTCCCTCCCAGCCGTCCTGCCAAGGGGCACTGTCCCCATTTTTCCCACAAACAAGTGCTCTGCCGAGCTCTGACCCCATTCCCAGAACAGCAGAGACAGGGTCCTGGCTGCCCTTTGAAATGCAGGTTCAAGCTCTTCCAACCACAATAACGTTCACTCTGAGTAAACGAGGAGACTCCTAATAGAGGTGACGCAAGACAGGCCGAATATTACCGGGAATCTGAGGGCAATAGAAAGACCATTATAGAAAAATAGCGAGTTTGAGACTAAGAAGAATGGTAAAAAAAACTCATCTGCTGTTTATGCACAAACCATACCTCTAGATTATTTTTATATCCAACTCTATATTGCATCAAAATTATTTTTAAAATAAAGAATTTTTCTTTAACTTAATTTTACTCCCGTTTTCTCTCTGTCTACTCACAGCCGTGGCTTTGGGACTCTCGGCTCTGTCAGCATCACTGCCGAGCGGCAGGGCCTTGGCCACGTGTGCCACGGGGCCAAGACGCGCCCCACTGTCTGCGTGCCTATCGGTTACACCAGCACTCAGACCCCACGAGTTCACGTTCCTCTGATTGTTCTGGAAAAACCCTTTCCATTACTGCCTCGCAGGAAGACCCTGGCTTAGAGTGGTTTGGGTTGTCCGCCTGCTTTCTGTATTGGTCCCACACAAAGGAAACGGGAATTAACCAGCAAGACTAGCCATGGAGACAAAACTCACAGGAGCATCTGGACATAAAAGCGAAGGCAGGGGTGGCAGCGGATGGGAGGGGAAAGGCAGGGGACATGATGGTTTGCGATACGATGTCACTAACACAAAAAGCAAGAAAGAGTAGTCGTTTTGATTTTTTTAAGTGTTCAAGAAGGTCAACTTGAAAGTATTTCCATCATGAAATTTCCTTCTGCCGTTAAAACAATTTAAAATCCCATCGATTCCTATCTAGAATACCTCAAAACGAAGCCACCCTAGTGGTCTTCAGATGTGCTTGTGCTGCGAGTGTGAACGTGGAGGGGAAGTCGAGTCCACGGAGGAAGCTGGGCCTGGGGCCTGGGAGGCCTGTGTAGGCTGTGCACGCTGCCGCTCGGCGTTGCTTTCCTGAACTTGCAGCCCAGCGGCCTTCCCAGCGGTGAGATGACCAGCTGGCCGGTGGAGGATTGCTGAGTGTCTCCGGCCGCAGGGTTCGGTGTGCGGAGACACTGCACAGAAGTTAGCAGGAAAGCTTTGTGCTTGCAGCTGCTGGCATAGTTAGAGAGTCGCCTTCGGCCATGTTTGCGACCTAACAAGGGAAGTGAGGAAGGTCCGACTCCCGGTCACCAGGGCGCGCGTTCCAGTTGCTCCGCTGGGATCCGAGCCCGCAGCCCTGGGCTCTGACTGGTGTCCTCCCGGGGCTGGTGGGCTGAGCGCCTTCCAGGCTGAGCCCACGCCAAGCTTCCTGCTGCTGGCCTTGTCTCCTGTTTGGGTTCATGCTAATCAAAGTAGAAAACTCCAGAACTTAGGTGGGGAGATCTTACTCCCAGAATTCTCCAGGCACGTTGCAAGCAGAAAACTCTGGTGACCATGACAATGAAGCCTAGTCACTGCTCTTTCAAAGTCACTCAGCTCCTTCTGAATATTAGGTGAGTCTAAGTGTTCAAAAAGTCACTTGGGAAATACAGAAAATCATGAAGAATGACATGCCCACCACGTGCGTCTGTATCTCTCTGGGGATGTTTGTGCATCAACCCAGGCTTGGCACCTGAGTGGTACACAAGAGCACAGTCACTTCCATGTACTGCTGAGGACATTACTGTAATACGGTCCGTGATAACCATCTATGAAAATGGACTCACCAAACCCTTATTGTCAGGTTAATGTGTCTCTGATGTTACATGGCAAAGTAAAACTGCTGAGTATTTGGGGGCAAAGTTCTTCATCTGTATCTTTCCTTATGGTTCTCCTCCCGAAGGCCATACATAGGTTGTGAATCCCCCTGTGGATGTGGGTGGGTCTTATTAGATTTATGTGCAGAGAGAATGCGAGGCTTTGGATGAAGCAGTGTAACGCCGACCCGGGTGTTTGTAGAGTCACAGATCTTCCGTTTAGGAACAGCTGCAAAACCGATGATATTCTTAGGATGACGATTGTTCCTAAAGTAAGTGTGGGTGTCCCAAAAGAGAGTGTGATTGATGCACAGATCCAAATTCTGTCCCTGTTGGGGTCACGAATTCTCTTCACCTGTCAAAATAGCTGGATTTATTCGTGGTTGTAGTAGAAAGCCCTCACTCAGTTCAATTTCGCAGGTGATTTGAAAATCCTTTCAGTCCAGCCCTGGCTGGTGTGGCTCAGTGGGTTGAGCACCAGAATGTGAAGCAAAGGGTCGTTGGTTCGAATCCCAGTCCGAACACTTGGCCTGGGTTGCAGGCCAAGTTCCCCAGTGCAGGGCGTGTGAAAGGCAACTACATACCGATGTTTCTCTCCTTCTTTCTCCCTCCCTTCCCCTCTGTCTAAAAATAAATAAATAAAATCTTAAAAAAAAAAAAGAAAATCCTTTCAGTCTAGTAAAGTGTCTAAATTGTGTGCAGCAGAGACGAGAGTAAACATTTTAAGCCTCTAAGGTAATACCCCAAATGTTATAAACATCATCCTTCATGTTCAACGATGACACCGTGGGACACTGTCCTGATGGGACAGAAGGGACAGAAACGTGGTCAGATGGAGGAGGCAAGGGCTGCTCCGGGACTTGCCCCTTGGCTCCTGCGCTTCACTTAACCTCCCTGTGTTCTGAGCTCACCTTCCCAGTCTCCTGTGGTTTGCCATGTTCTCATTTAAGCTCCACTCAGAACAGGGGAGGACACGGGTGGACAGAGAATCTGAGTGACACGGCTGGGACTTTCCACCAAAGTTCCTCATGCAAACCCGTGCATCCCCATAAGCATTACAGCGCCACATGTGCTGTGAAGCACGAACCATGGAGCTGGGTGTTACCGAAGCATTTAGTGACACTGTGAGAAGGAGACACTAACACGAGAAAGTGACTTCTGTGCTGTGTTTTGGGTTGCTTTTCTCCCCATAGATCAAGGCCTGTCGTGGTAAAAGAGTTCCAGGACCAAGGTGGCCTCTGCCTTAGAGTGCGGTGACAGTTCCCAGAGGAGCCACATGGACAAGAAGCTGTCCCCCAGGAAAGGTACAGTCACCTGTTGTGTCTGCAGTTGACTCACAGAGGAGTAGACGTTGTCCCCATGTCCCCTCCTCGTTCTCCCCTCCTCCTTTCGCTGTGGCATGGGACCAGCTCCCCCCTTCCTGCTGCCACCTGCTGCTGCTCCCTCCTCAGGGGACCCACTGAGTTGTCATCAGAAATCAAGCCAAATGATCAGTGGATCCTGAGACATGAAGAACAGAATGACCCCCAGCCTAGGCAGGAGACCCTGCAAGGTCATGGGCCCTGTCCCCCCAGCTTGGGAAGCTCCATTCATAAGGAAACACTTCTTTTGCAGATGACCAATCCCATCCCCGAGCCAGCTGGCCAGTGAAAGGGGTTTCCTTCATTGCGGTGCCATCTGTTTCCTCACAGGGTTCTGTCACTCCTCTTTAGTCCAAGTTCTCCAAATATGCAATGTAACATATGTATGTATATGTCATATACATATGATGCACAGACTCCATCATTCACATGGGAGCCCCTCAATAGTGGCCCCTCGTTCCACTTCATGGGGACTTAAAAAAAAAAGAAATAAACGTCACTCTTGTAACATACTGAATATGCCTCCGGCATCTCGTCACCAACAACCTCTGTAAAGATGGTTTTCCCCATCAATTTTGTAAAAAGCTGAACACAAACAAAGGCAGGGCCACATGGCGTCACGCTCGAGTTAGTGGAAGTGCTCAGGTATGCTCCATCCTCAGACATTTTAAAAGAAGGTCCTGGATGTTTGATTAGCTCCATCCAAAGGCAGATAGATGTCTAGGGTAAACGTCCAGGATCTTTGGTGAGTGGACGTGCATGCCCACGGGACCCCTGGCCTCCGCTGGGAGAAGTGTTCTGGGACCAGCTCTACCACGCCCCCCCCCCAGTCACTCTGTGTTGCAACAACATGACATAAACGCCTTCATTTAGGCATTTCTGTGTTTATCATCTGCTTCCCATCGTTGCTTTACTCGATTATAAGTTCCCGGATTCACTGTCTTGAAGCCAACTGAGGGTGGTGATAAAGGAGGGTGGCGGTCTCAGACTTCGCTGGGGGGGAAACTGCATGTCTTCAGTGGGAGGGGTGAGCTCGGCCAGAACCTCCAGGCCTCCTTCCCTGCCCTTCCGCAGGCCCGCAGCTCTGCTCCTTGCGCTGTGGACTGGCCGTGGTCATGCACCTGTCAAACCTCGCCATGATCACGCAGCGGGTGAGTCTGAGCATCGCCGTCATCGCCATGGTCAACAGCACTGGGCAGCCGGCGGCGGCCAACGCCTCCACAGACGAGTCTCCTGCAGACGCGCTCCAGGACGCCCGCAGGCCCCTCCACGAGCTCGGCGCTGGGGTGAGCAGGAGGGATAGCGGCCCTCGGGGGGTGGGGGGCGGAGGGCTGGGGGTGACTGATCGTAATTCTGTGGAGAGGACAAACTTTTCAGAACTGAAATTATTTTTCTTTGAGCCATGGCTGACCTCTATGATAAAAATAATCTTTCACGGAGGTTCTTATAATTACGAGATGGAGGAATGTGGGGGAAAAGTGTGAAAACTTCTAAAAGGGAACAGATTGCTGGGCGTCTTCCATGAAAAAATAGGCCCATCTAAGCGCATCTTTCCCCCGACTCTGTGCCGGTCTCTGCACCTCTCGTCTTCGGGCCGTTTTAGTCTGTGAGTTGTACCCACAGCCGATAACGCCGCCCGTCGGGCACACCACTCTGCGGACGGATCTGTTCCGTGGGAAATCAGCGATTCTCCCCACTTATTTCAGCTGAATAAGCCAGTTTTGCCATTTATTTAAAATATTTTTCAGCATTACTTTCTGCATATATGTATCTTTGGATTCTCTTCTGGACCAACTATAACATCTTCTCATGCTCCTAGTTCATGAGTTCGGTCCCCTGGACCCAGCTTATTATTCACAATCACTCCCCCCACTCACCCCACACACTCCCTGTCCCCGTGCTCCAGAATTCGGGAGGCCTGCCCAATGCCCCAGATGTGCTGCACTCCTCGAAGTCCGGACACTTCTCTGCACAGTCCCCTCCGCTAGGGGCCCAGGAAAGTCTGCTCTGAGCGGGTCAGAGTCCTGGTCCACTTCTGGCCCTTTGGTATCACTCCAAATGCTACAAGCCCGCTTTTCCGTGTTCTTCAATGGGAGTGAATTTTCCTCTTTCTCTTTATACAAATCGTGGGCATTCTTCAAGGGATGGTTCAAGAACTGCTGCCTTCCTGGGATGGACCCAAAGTGTCCTTCCATCTTCCCATCTTCTCCAAGTCCCGGTGCCTCTGAACTTCATCCTCAAACGGGAATTCAGACATGAGTCACAGAGTTTGCATTATTTCCCTTAAGTGGATAAAATATCATATTTCACACTTTTTGGCTCTCTACTTCAAATTTATAACATGATGGGGTTTTTTTTAATCTAACAGGTTACCAAAAGTTATTTATCAGGTTACATCAGAAGCAGAATGTGACCTTATTAATATGAAATGCCCTGAGGGGCAGACCATCATTCCTAAACCCGATTTTAGGGACCGATTTTGACGAGAGCTCAGAAAGGCTGCGTCTTCCTCATTTTTGAAATGACAGTCAACATGTCACCTTTTACCAGAAGCAAAATAGCTAAAGGAAGCCCTTTCACAGATGAACTGTCTCTCACCATCTGCTTTCCATTTACGTCTTCCTACCATCTATTGGTATAACCATTTCTTTATCTCTTTTCTCCTTCTCTCCCTGTGGTTTTCCTTCCTTGGAAAGGAGCAAATTCGGGGTATAATTGGCTATTTGGGAAAGGTGGGATATTTAAGGTAGATAAAAAAATAGCAAAAAAACAGATTTGCTATTTTATAGGGTCCCACCAAACGCAAGCAGCTCTGGCTGTGAAGTAGGCTTCCCTAGCGAAGTTTTTCCTCCCCAGAGCTCTGTGTACGAATGGAGCCCTGAGACCCAGGGCATTATCTTCAGCTCCATCAGCTACGGCATAATCCTGACTCTGGTCCCGAGCGGGTACCTAGCAGGGATCTTCGGAGCGAAGCAGATGCTGGGCGCCGGCTTGCTCATCTCCTCCATCCTCACCCTCTTCACACCACGGGCCGCCGACCTCGGAGTGACTTTGCTGGTTGTGGTGCGGCTCGTCCAGGGCATGGCCCAGGTATCCAGGCACTCTCTCTCCAGAGTAGATACAGATTCTGGCATCCCACTCGCGACCAAAGGCCTTCATGATTTTCATTTCAGGGAATGGCGTGGACCGGTCAGTTTACCATTTGGGCAAAATGGGCCCCCCCGCTGGAACGAAGCAAGCTCACCAGCATTGCGGGGTCAGGTAGGGATTCTTCCGCGGGTCTCAGCCTTGTCACACGCTTCACCCTCCCACACCGTCCCTGCGATGCACGGGGGGCTGGGGGGGGGGGGGAGAGGGAAAATTCAACAACGTCCGACGGTCACAAAACAGGTAAGAAAGATCCATCTGAGCTGGGGCGTCACTGGGCTCAGCACGGAGAGGCCCTTGTGAGCCGCAAAAGCGCTGTGCGCGCGCGGGGCAGGGGCAGTGCAGAACTTTGAACGATTACAGACGTGGGGAAAGACCGGGTACACGGCATCAACGCCACTTTAACAACGACATACAAGTGAGAATGAAGACTACTGAGTGCAGGGTGGAAAGGAGAGAAAGGCTGGAAGGTAGAGTTTAAATATAGCGCAAATCTGAGCTCTGTGGTTCTGAGCTAACCCTCACAGCCCTCGGCTACAAGTTCTGTCTCTAACTTTCATTTACAAAGGAGGGGATATCTGTACGCAGAGATTAAGTGAAGAGCCCCACAGCAGTAGCCAGCAGGTGACAGAACCGAGATCTTGGGTCCCTGGAGTAGACACCCCCCAACCCCCGCCACACAGCATGCTGGACACAGTGCAGGGTCTCACTGAGAAGGTGACAGCTTCATCGCTGCTGTGCACCTCCTGGTAGCCCTGAGGGTGTCTGCTTGAAGACCAGATTGAGGCTCCTTCACGCCTCTCCCTCCGGCCCAAGGAACACCACCTGCAGACTGACTCCAAGGCCACCGACCGTCCCACTGCTGTGGTCACACCCCTCAGTCTACAGACCTCCCAGTGGCTCTCTCTGGCACCAGCTGCGTCTCCTCCAACCTTCTCTCCCCACCAAAGCCACGCTCCCTCCCCAGAGCACAGGTGGCCGGTTTGCTCCCCTGCTGGGGAATGTTCGAGGTGTTCCTCCCCGAGTGCAAAGACAGAGGCCCTCCTGGGGCCTGGATGCAAAGCTGCCCGGCTGTGAGCTGCCAAGGGTCCTCCCCGCCACGCCCCTCTGCGCGCCAGGCCCGGCCCCCTGCGCCTCTGCACTGAGCTTCCCTGGGGCTCTGCTCGGTTTCTGCCAAGTCCTCTGCCTCCAGCTTCTTTGCCCAAAGCCACACGTGTAAGCAATTCCTAAGCTTATCATCGCTTGTAGGTGCTCCTCACGAGTGCTTTCAGAGAGCATTGTAGTTTTATCACATTTATATTCTACATCCTTTCTTTTTCCAAATTGGGACCCACGGGGCAGGCTCGTGAAATCAGTTAAGTGGGTCGAAACCACTATTTAGAAATGCAAGTGGATGGAATAGAACAGAGCACAACAGAACAGGACAGAGTAGGCATGTACTGCACAAGGTGAGGCTCAGTACTGAGTCTGGGAACTTGTTTGAGGGTGTGTGTGTGTGTGTGTGTTGTTTGGGTAGTATTGTGCCGTTGTGTAAAGTGCACGTCTTACGGCGGGTCTGCGTAACTCACGTCAGACTCTGCAACCTTGCTCGTGGTAGTGGACTTTGGTTGTGCTTTTTTGTCTCCAACTGGACCGACCACTCCCTGGGAGCCAGGACCAACTTCATGTTTGTGAGCCTTTCCTTTTCTGTCCCCAACCTCCTGCCAGAGTGTAACTCTGGTTATAAGGAAGTATGGGCGGGTTGTGGATTCAGTCAGCTTCCATAAGGAGCCACCCTTGCAGTATTGGGGGGAATCATCATCATCATTATTTCTAATTCCTTCGGATGACTTTATTGGGGAGATCTGAGTGGCAAGACTCTTGTTACCCACTAATTGCAAGTCTGCCACCTCACTGTTGGGACGCTGTTCAGGGAGGGAGGCCACTCGGTCTCAGCCTTTGCTATGTCCGTGTTTCTCTCCCTCATCTCTTCAGGGGCAGCGTGCGGGTCCTTCATCATCCTCTGTGTGGGGGGACTAATCTCACAGGCCTTGGGCTGGCCTTTCATCTTCTACATCTTCGGTGAGTCCCTTTCCCCCAATGCGTCCACGCCCCAGGCGTTCTGCCACATCCTTCCCACAGGACAGCAGGGGTCCTCCGTTAAATGGAAGGTGACGACAAAGAACATGAGGGTTGGGGGCTTTCTTACTCTGTCTAGTCTAGGCAGTGACTGCGCGTCGCCGGCTTCAGAGAAACCGAGAGGACGTCTCTGTAAAGTCTCCTCCGCCGTCTGCCACGCCAGGCCTCCTTCTGCATGTGGCTGAGACACAGGGCTGGTGACTGACTACACTGTCAAAGTGTCCTCATATTTCAGGATGATTATTTCTGCCCGATGCCCTTCGCCTATTCCCTACGGGGAAATATTGCGAACCTCCACACCTTGTGAACACACCTTCCTGCAGGGACTTCCAGGACTGATCCCAGCAGATTCGTCATCCTGTCCTTGGTGCTGATCACTGACCTGTCTTCTCTAGGCTGTGGTGGTGTCGATGATCTATTTCCCCTTCTTTGCTGCCACCAGACTGTGAAATGCTCCGGTCACAGAACCCATTCTATAACGTACTGCACCATCGCAGCTTCTGACTTACAACTTTATAAATAAAGGAAAGGATGAACCCAGTCATTGGAGGGAATTTAAAGAACATGAGTCCCCTAGTCTTTTAACACAGAACCCCCTTCAAATGACAAATCTCAGCCATGACACAAGTCTTTGTTCTATCATTACAACCAAATGGTGTCATTCAATATGAGCTTCCTCACTAATGGTGTGACTCCCAGGTCACTTGGGCCCATGGACATAAATCGAGTCCTGTCAAGGAGCATTTCTTCTGGAAACCCGCAGTGGGTGTGCTGCTTGGTGCAAATACACGGTCTTTCGCCCACGTGTTAGAGGTGTTTCCTTGCTGCGCAGATTTTATTCAGGTTGCTGCAGGGACATGCGATGACACTCTTCTTCAGTCAGGTCATCCAAAATGAGACAATCAAGTGTGAGTTAGAATCTGCTGCTGGCGACACGCAACCCTGTAAGCACGGAGGCCTAGGATGGATTAGTCTGCGAGACAACGGGACACTCGTTCAGCCCCTGCTGTCTCTAGATGGCTCGAAGCTGACACGTGGCAATCTCTGTTTGAGAGGCAGTGCCTGGAGAGCTTTAGCTAAAAGGAGATTCGCAGAAGAATTGAAATAAAGAAGTGGGAGCTTGAGGTTCTCATGATGGAATGACCATGAATCGGGTGTTTGGGGGGAGGTGTCCACTTCTGAAGGAATTCCCCCCCACCTCACAAACCTACCTGCAGACTAACAGCATCCCGGCTCCCCAGGTGGCATTGGCTGTGTGTGCTGTCTCCTGTGGTTCACGGTGATTTACGATGACCCCGTGCATCACCCGTGCATAAGCATCAGGGAAAAGGATCTCATCGTGTCCTCACTGGCTCAGCAGGTACAATGCCCCCCTCTCCCTGGGTGGCAGAGCCTGTAGGGCGGCACAGGGCTCCCAGAAGGGGCCCCTCTGGCCTGTTCTAATACCCACGCTGATCAGCTATTTCCTTTCAGCCCACGTCCTGTCGACGGTCTGTCCCCATAAAGGCTATGGTCCGCTGCCTGCCACTGTGGGCCATTTTCACGGGGTTTTTCAGCCATTTCTGGTTATGCACCATCATCATCACGTACCTGCCGACCTATATCCATTCTGTGCTCCACGTCAGCATCAGAGAGGTGAGTGCCCTTTGGACACCGGTGAAATGGTCGTAGCCGAGGGGAAGTATTTCCTGTCCCATTCTGGCCTTGCCTGCAACCGTTTACCCTCACAGTGGCCTTGAGAGAGGCACTGTAAATAAAGGTCCCTGTGCATGGGTGCAGCAACAGGACAGACAGAGGTGACGTGCTGCCTCGATAGCACAACCGCTCAGGGAGACAACCGCTGCAGAGTACCCCTAAATGCCACGCTGCCACGCTGCAGGCTTAGTCCTCCAGGTTCTCGTAGGAACCAGCATCGTTGTCTCCAGAGACAGCGTCAGGCCCCCTCCCCAAGGCGGTGATGCTCAGTTCCTCACCACAATGCACAGTGTCAGGCAGCTGGCTGACAGTGGCCCTGGGATGTCAGTGCTCCATCTGCCTCGGTCCTCACCTGATTGATGTCTTTCCTCCAGAGTGGGGTTCTGTCCTCCCTGCCCTTTGTTGCTGCCTCGACGTGTACGATTCTGGGCGGTCAGCTGGCTGATTTCCTTCTGTCCAGGAATCTTCTCAGATTGACCACCGTGCGAAAACTCTTCTCGTCCCTGGGTGAGGACAAGCGGATGGGCTGGGGGACAATCCACCAATCCCCTTTCCCACACACGGTCCAGGCGGGTCCCAATGCAGGTTCTGACACAGGCCCCTCCTGCCCAGGGCTGCTCCTCCCGTCGCTCTGTGCCGTGACCCTGCCCTTCGTGGCTTCCAGTTCCGTGACCACCATTGTTTTGCTGATACTTATCCCCGGGACCAGCAACCTGTGTGATGCAGGGTTCATCGTCAACAGCTTGGATGTCGCCCCCAGGTAAGAACCTTGCCTGCTGGTTCCCCTCCTCCAGGCCGCTCCAGAGGTGTCAGACCTCAGTCTTCCTCCTGTGACTCCTTCAGAATAGTGACAAATATCTAGAAATGTCAGCATGAGGCCTTGACCTGAGGCGTTTTTAGACTGAGAGCCTCCCCAGCAGAGATGGGACTGCTGCTCTGGGAAGGGGCCCCGAGTGGTTTGGGAAACACCCCCCAGGTACTGGGGACCTAAATGTACATGCTCACCATGAGCCAGAGCCTACGGGGCAGGGGTGGGGGGGTGGGGGGAGCTTCTCATGTGGCTGCACATCCAGTCCTCACAGCCACACAAGGCGGAGCGTGTTACCTGTGGGTCATAGGGGCGAAGGCTAGGGCACAGGCGACATGCCCGATGCCACACAAAGACAGGGCCAGGACTTAAACCCAGGCAGCCTCTCCCGAGTCTGGGTCCTGTCCATCCCACCAACTCCCAGGGAGGGCCCGGGCTCCCAGGGGCAGAGTGGTCCCCTGGTCACTGACTCAGTGCCAGCATATGTCAGGGCAGCACACGGATGCCGCCCTGGGTGGCTCAGGTGACCGAGACAAGGTGTCAGGGACACAACTTCTCCGTGGGAGCTGAACTGCATCCAAGCTGGGCTGCAGAAAGGACTTTCTAAGGAAAGTGCTGGCTGTGTGAACGGCGGCTTCCTGCAAACCCACCCTGATGTGGTCTCCACAGGTACTCGAGCTTCCTCATGGGCATCTCTCGGGGATTCGGGCTCATCGCGGGGATCATCTCCTCCACCACCACCGGCTTCCTCATCAGCCAGGTGGGACCCATTTACCGACCACGTGTCCACAGCAGGTGTTGTTTCGGGCACAGGGACACCCAGCAGGGCCTCTGCTCTCGCGAACTGTGGTCTGAGGGGACAAGCAAGCACAGACAACCACACACCGCTGTACCCACAGTGCACACTATGGCAGGCTCCTGGAGCTCAGGTTCCCCGGGGAAAGGGAGAGTGGGATTTCTAAAAGTGAACGTCAGATTGATGGAAACGAGCTGTTCGGGCAGAGAAAACAGCAGGGATGGCTTTCTAGAGACACAAACGCACGGAGAGGTTCTTAGTTACGCACAGAGAGAAAGACACCTTTCAGGGTAAGAGAGGGAGACGGGGCAGAGGGACGACGACAAAGAGGCCGCTCAGAGTCTCAGAATGGGAACAGCTGTCCGAGGCCTGTTCAACGAGCAGCGATCATGGTGGACACGGCGGGAGCGTGGCCACAAAACTGGCTCTGCGTGACCCGGGGGCTTCTTGGAGAAGACGAAAAGGTGGGACCAGGCTGGGATGGGAGGACATAGAGTGTTGACTGGCAAGATCATTTTCATTTTGTTGTCATACGTTTTTGTGTGACCTGGTTTCTGGGTTGATCATTGACGCAGCTGCTACCAGTGCCTGTGGTGGCAGAAATGAACTTGCCCCCCCAGGCCTCGGGAGGCGCCTCGGGCAGCACGTCGGGCAGCCAGACGGCCACTCACGTCCTGTGGGGACATCCACCTGCAGGGGGCTGTGATTGGCACTGAGGGCCGCAAACAAAACAAAACAGAGCCCAGAAGGACAAGATCTTAATGAGGCATTTTAGACATAATTTTGAATGAATAATAGGATATTTTCATGAATTTTGAGGTCCAGAATCCAAAGAAAACATTAGGGTAGGTTCATTTATTTTGGTTTAAAGAAAAATCCTTCCCCACCCAGAACCCAGGGCTCATTTGGGAGTCATTTTGCTCCCAAGGCTCACCGAACCTCTGGTAACTTGAGACACTTGGCTGTCCCACGTTGGCCCCTCGTTCTCTGAGGTCAGCGCTGCCCGGCTCCAAACAGAGGGTTCCTAGGACCGGTGGGAAAGGCACCGCTGACACTGATAATTCCGCTTTCTGCCCCAGGATTCGGTGTCGGGATGGAGGAATGTCTTTTTCCTGTCCGCTGCCATCAACGTGTTCGGCCTGCTTTTTTACCTCGCATTTGGGCAGACAGAAATCCAGGACTGGGCCAAAGACAGGAGACTCACCCGCCTTTGAGGACGGATGCAGAGTGGCAAGCAGATGCAGAACCAACCACTAACGTTTCCATGTTTTTTCACTCAACTTCATCCTTTCTTCATGTTCTCTGCCAGACTCAGTTCCTAACCCAGGTGTGTGTTAGACTTTCCAGGCAGTCTCTCAAACACACTGAGGGGTGGGACCCCCCCGGGGACCCAAATGCATTGGTTTGGGGGGGGTCCCCCAGGCACCACTGATTTTCCGACAGTCCCCAGAGTTTCTAATGCTCGGCCAGGGCTGACAATGGCAAGACAAGCTTGAAACATCAGTTCCTGTTGCCTTTGAATTTTCCTCCTTGGAAAGTACTGGGCGAATAAAATTTCTACGTAAAAACTAATCACTGATAAGTACTATCATGGGGTGATGATGGACACAGCAAAGGTCAGCTGGGAGCTGCAGCCATATGATATGAAGCTCCGCAGAGGACGGAATTTGAAATCTGTAATCCAAAGAATTAACATTTTTGTTGTTTTTATATATTGTGAAACTTGGATGTTTATTTATATGGTGAAATTCGATTAAAGCTCACATACTAAAATTAAATAGACTATTTTCAAATTATCTAGATGAGGATATTTCCATCAGGCCAAACAGGTATTTACATATCCTAGTGAAATTCCAGGCGATTAACCACTGGGAGATAACCCGGAGAAGAGGACATGGCTGGGGTTCACTAGAGATCGGGGAGCAAGAAGACAGAACTGGGAAGCTCGTGCCGTGAGGAGAAGGTATGAGACAGCAGGCAGTGTGGGCGCCTCCCAAAGTGGACCTTGTTCTGGGCGCCGGAGGGAGACGGCAGAAGTGTGTGCCAACGAAGTGACAATTGACGCGGGGGAGAAGAACACCGAAGGCCTGTGTGACAAGACAGAAGAAAACCTATCACACACCATAGGAGGTCCCTTCCAGGGTAAAAAAAGGTCATTGGAACTTCCTATTTTCCCGAGACTCACCAATAGTCATCATCAACCCGGCAGGCGTGAATCCTGGCTCCTAGGCAGTCCCCACAGCACGAGAAGCTCCAGTTCTGCTCACAGCCGCCCCAGACCAGAGACTCCCACCACGTGAGACGTCCAGTCCGGCCACAGGGTTGGCCCTGGGCTCACTGAGCAGACAAAGGGAAAAGCCTGTTGGCTTTATGTCTAAACCTCTCTTCCCTGGGCCTGGGCTTCCCTCCACCTCTAAAGATTTGTTTTCCATCAGGAGATTCGGCACCGAACACGTCACTACGGCTGGCTCAGCGCTTCCTGGGTCACCGCCCTGCTGCCCCCTGGGAAGGATTTCTCAGCATCCCCCACCTAACCTCCTCCTCACACTGTGATCTCACTTTGATGCCATTTTTCTTCCCCCCTCACTTCTTGCTGGCCTCCCGTGAACTCCTTTCCCCAGACTTGTAATTCCTCGCTTGTCATCATCCATGTGTCCTGAAGACCTGCAGCCTTAACTCATCAAACCCCAGAACTCTCCAAACGTCACCACCCCACCCCACCACCACTGCCGCCACCCCATTCCCAAGCCAGCAGTCTCCCCCATCCCTTCTGCAGGACACGTGCTTTCTTTCCCACCTGGGAAAACTCTTGTACAAACAACTCCCCATGTCCCCACCCCAGGGAGCCTTTAAAAACACCCCCAGGTGGAGTCCGTCACCCCACACGGTCCTGGCCACCATATGCGAAGCCCTGCACCTTCTCCTGCTCCACCTGAACGTCATCTCCTAGGCAGTGGTGACCCTCTCTCTCCAGTCTCAGCAAAGAGTCAGACACACAACGCACGTGTGGGAACAGTACTGGGAACGGTGAATAACGAGTATTTCAAGATTCCCTGTGCTCTCAAAGTTTTGTGATAGAGGAGACAAAGAAATATCTTAAAGTACTTGCCTTAAGTTTTATCTGCACTGTGATTCCCAAACAAATAAAAAAAAAAAGGAGTTAAAAAAAGAACCAACAAGGCAATGAATACATATGATTGAAAATGTCTGGTGTGTTAGGATGAAGCTACTGGGCAGTTTTTCCTCTTTCTCAAATTTATTGGCAATAGCAATAAGAAGAAAAATAGGTACAGCAATGCATTTTAAAAGATGGAGCACGTGATTCTTTTTGTCATGAAAAAATATTTTAAAAATATCTCTGGACATGCACGGACATGCAGCATGAAGCGGGTTGTTGCAAAGCATTGAGACTGGGTGCCTATTTCTTACTGCAGGATAACCTAGCCTATACTGACTGATACAAAAATTAGCAGGAGTCAAGTGCGACCAGCAGGGAAACACACCCCCTGCCATGAAATGTGTAGTGTTCAATTCAAGACTGGTCGTGAGGCAAAGAAAAACATTTTGGAGGCTGGAAGGATGTGTATTCGTGCGACATTTGGCATAACTTTTGCTTAATGCAATTTGGAAAGCAGAAAATATACCTAATGAATTTCTTGCTTCAGGTCAAGTGCTTGGAATATTGAATGTTAGTGTCTTTGTTAGTTGTAGTCATCCAGATTCTCCAAAAGGGTATGTGGTCAGGAAACAGTTGGCCAATTTCAGAATATCTAGACTTACAGGTTTGGAAGAAGAAATTTCTCAGCAGAAAAATGATTCAAGAAACAAAAAACTATTAAAACTCATTCTCGTGACAAGAGGTGTTAACAACAAGAGTAATAATGATGGCCGATGGCTTTATTTGGTTGCATGGTTTATCCTTGTTCCTTTCTTTGACGCCCAAATCAGTGAGTCAACGACGTAGAAGACGCTCATTCCAAGTCCTAGGTAGACGGTGAAGGTGTCTGGACACTTGGCCTTGTATAATTAATCACACAGCCATGCTGGTTAGAGGATGCAACACTGTCTCACTTACTACCAGCATGAGGCCCTCCCTACAACACAAACGTCAGCCTAACCGAGCTGCTGTCTGGAATCACATAACCCCTCAGCCCACAAGCACTCCTAATTTTCTGCAGCGTCCTCTCCTCAAAGTCCTATTTGCCACAATTGTCCTTTTTCCTTGTCCATGGCCGCTATCCTCCCTAGTGTAAGATTTTGCAGGTGTGGCCAAGCAACCCTGGTACAGTGGTGGCTGAAATCAGGTGCATAGAAACTGGGAAGTAAACACGGAGGAGTCTTGTCTAGAAGGAAACAGTGAGGAGCACTTGCCCTGTGGCAACTGCCCGCATGGTGCAGGGAACCAGAAACCTGCCACTTTGCTCAGCAAGGCACAATAATAACAGAAGGCAAAGCAACAGAGATGGTTTCCAGTCTGAGCTTGATCACCAGGTTGACTTTGATTTGTCACAGAGGTGGTGACACCAAGCAGGGGTGTGACTTGAACTTGGAGAAGGGAGGGTTTGCCAGAATCAGGATGAGGACCAGCGGTTCTGAGCAGACATCATAACACCGCGTGTGGGCTCAGGGCTTAGCGGGAGTGGGACAGCAGCCAAACTCCAGAAAGCGACCCTGACATTCAGTCAAGTCTCTTGTTTCAGGACTTAGGTTCATCCCATGTGACAGCTTCATGGCCGCCCTCAAACACCTGAGTCACTGCTGGACACCATTAGGTTTGGGGCACCCTGTGGGCCCAGCCTGGTCTTGGCAACTAGGAACAGCAGGCTGTCTGCCATCGCCAGGAACGTGTGCCCTGGGAGCCGTGAAACACCACCCAGAATCGAGCAGAGCCCTGCTGGGTGGTCCTGCGGCTCGTTCACAGCCTGATGACGTCATCAAGGGAGAAACGGGCATTCTGTCTTCTCTAACAATTCTCGTCACCAAAACAGCCATTTAAAAAGCAAGCTTTTTCCAAAGGAAAACATCTGAATTTTTTAAGAAGGTGGATGTTACAATCTAACTCAACGAAACATTTTGGTCTACATTCCAGTGTTTAAAAATTAATTGTACATGACGCAAAGCTCGATTTTATGCCCATAAAGACACATCTTGAGTCTATTTCTACCAAACAGAATGCCAAGAACAAACCATCCAAGAAATTTTAAAGGGAAGTTAAAAATTAAACTGGGAGACCAAGTCACATGATCTGACTTACGTAGCAATTCAGGGTGAGAAATACTTCATGTGACATTTGACTTCTGAAGGGGTTATTTATCGCAGGGTCCAGAGTCCTTCAAAAAGGAAATATTTTACCCAGAGAGGAGGCATGTGCACGCCCTCCGCCAGCATAATGGCTTCATCAGCCAGGCTACAAGTCCCAACCTGCGGGGGGAACAAGTCTCTTCTCCCTTTCTCTTCACATCTTAGAAAAGTATCATCCAGCTCACCTGAAGGAATTGTGAGTGATGGGCAATCAGTGCTTGAGGGGAGACGGTGGCTCTGAATCCCCCAGGCTGGACTCCCCTCAATTCTTGATTTCAGGGCAGGGCTCTGCCACGCTTCGCCCTCCAGATGCGGCTCCAGGAGGGGTAAGTGGTCCAACCCAAAACCGAACGGGGCTCTCTGCAGCGGCTGGAAATCGAGAAAGGACTTGACCGGCAGAGTGGGGGCTGAAGCAGGAGAGCCCAGCAGAACCGGTGCCCACGCTCAGAGAAGAGACTGGCTGTGAGCCGTGGACGGGGCGCGTGGGAGAGACCCGGCCTCCCCGCATGGGACATGCAGAGCCACGGGAGGGTGTTTCCAACGACTGGAAAACCAGCCAACGCAGAGACACCGCGCGTGGCCCCCACTGTGCCCGCGTGGGTGCTCCAAACCCACAATGTGTATTTTCCAAACTGAGTTACAGAGTGGTCCACACTGCACGGCAGCACGTACAAGGGGGGAGCCAAACAAAAAACAAAAAACAAAACAAAACGGAATTTCTTTACCAAAAATTGCGTATTTATTCTTACATGTTTGAACTGTAGTCACCTTCAAAGTACTCTCCATTTGATGCAATACCTATCAAGACGATTTTTCCACTGCTCGAAAGTTTTTGAACTCATTGATTTCAGTGCCGTTTAGTGTTTCTGCCATTTTTTGTTTCACCTCTTCCACGCCAGGAAAACGCTTCCCCCCGAGGACTTTTTTTTCATCCAGGGAAACAAAGGAAAGTTCCTCAGGGGCCAGGAGGAGTGAATGGGGCGGGTGCGGCACAGAAGTCATGCTGGTTTTTGTCCAGAACTGCTGAACGGTCAGCGTGGTGTGGGCAGGTGTGCTTGCAAAGCACCCGTCATGACATGGCCAGACATGTTCAAAGATTTTTCAAAAAAAAAATTCACTGAAACCTGACACAGTCTCTCACAACAATGCCAGCTGGTCCACGGGTACAAGTGGGTTTCCAGAACACTCACCTAGCAGGTACAAGCCTGTACTACAAGGGGCCCGCCCTCCAGAGGAAAATCCTCGGCTTTTTGGGTACCCCCTCACATACAAATTTACAAATAAGCCAAAGCATTATTTTAAATAGTTTGTGAACACACCTATAAACAGTAAAAATAGAAAAACAGGGAGAAACCTCACTAAATTCATGGGAGACGTTTTAGTCATTGTTGTTTCTGTGTGTGAGAGACGAAAGGAGAAAAGACCAGGGGAAGGTACAGATCAAAGCTCAAGTTCACCTGTAAGAACGTAGTTCACGTATTTCAAAGATGGACAAACTCACACAATTTCAAAGGGAAAAACACACTCACAAAGAAAAAAAACCCACTGGTACTAAACTGCTGTATTTGATTATAATATTCTCCCTTTTTTAAATAAACTTTTGAAACAACTGAAGTCAGTAAAGGTACCACAAAACACAGCAAATCCCACACGCAGATGGCTGGACTGGAAAACTGAAGATTAATGAAGGGGAACCTCACTGCAGATGGTGGGGAAGAGTCGGGAAGAGTCATCCATCACCCACCTGGACAGGCAGAGGCTCCTCCCACACAGCAGCCCTTCCTGGCCCTGCAGGAAGAGGGCCTTTCCCTCCTGCCAGACCAGCCCCTGGGCCCTAAGAAACCATGGCCCTGAGCTCTGCTTTCCTTCAGGGGGCTTTCCTGTAAAACCACCTTCCCCCCAGCAACTTCCTCCTTTTTCTCCGTAAATAACGTTCCTCTCCTTTGCTTGTTGGACTCACCTGTAGTTTTTGCTGTAACGCGCTTGTCCAGAATTGCAATTCACAGCTATTCCCAAATAAACTCGGTTTGCTGGTAAAATAACTGGCTCCTGTATCTCTTAGGACAACAGGGCACATCGGAGCTTTGAGGAGACACACGCACCTGATGAGAGAGGCTGAGGAACTCTCACCAGCAGAGGAGCGTGTGCAGCTGCAGAGGGGGTTGATTTCAAGTTCCCAAGGCACGTATTTCTAGAAATTTCCCCCAAGTTCAATAGTTTGAAGGTGCACACTAGGGATGAGCAATTCAAGCCCGGGGTGGCAGAGGATCCCTGGGGTCTGCCATCTCTAAGGATCCTTTCCGTGTAACAACTGACCCGGGTCCCACGTTTTCTCATATTGACCAAAAGTAATGTGTGAAAGTGACGTATAAGCCCCTGTCTTTAACAAGGTGGACGGGAGAAAGATAGAATGAATATACACCTACATACACACACACAGATAGACATAAAATACAGATGACTACCCTTTCACATAACACTTGTCTACAGCCGGAATCATTACTTTCTCAGGGTTTATTCCTAAGAAATTAAAATTCCAAAGCAAAAGCTATACATTTCCCAGCAGCCACTACAGAGACCTTGGTTTTCAACCTGAACAAAAGCAACGCCACGTGGAGGATTTTGAGCCGAAGGGTGGTCGAGGGTGCAGTGTGACTGGAGCGCTCCAGTGGCCGTCCTGGCAGTGGACTGGACACTGGACGTCAGGCTGGCGCTGGGCAGAAACGCGGGCCGGCCATGATGGAAGCCAGAGAGAGAGCCCCGGCCTTGGGGAGAAGTGGCTGGAACAGTACGTCCCGGCTAGACTGGATGGAGGACGTGAGAGAGAGGAAGTCGGGATAATTGCCTCAACTGAGCTGGGAAGAAATTTGGGTGGAGCATATTTGGGAGGGGAACTCAGTTTAGTTTTGGGTCTGCTGAGTTTCACCCATTCATTAGTGGGTCAACTGATTTCTAGTGGAACAAAAAATAATGCCTCTCAAAGTCAGGGGCAGCTTCACTTTGGCAAAATGCCGTTATTATTCTACTATGTCTTGACTTTGTTTTGATTTAAAACACAAGATATGGCTTCAACGTAATTTTTCCACCCATTTAACCAGCTATCTCGGTGCATGGCATTTATGGCATTTATTACACTATTTAGTTTTCCTCCACTAATTGCCACAGCATTGTTTGCCAGCGACCCGATTCCTTTGGGTGTTTTTCTGTTGTTCCTTGCATTTTTCTGCTCATTCTTTCCTCAATACAAGGACGTCCACGACAAATTATCAACACCATCTGATGCAAACATCTGTCAAGGCTTCCACTCCCTCCCAAATAAATTCTGGTAGAATCTGTTTATATCTTCAGCTGTTGTTGGTTTTTTTTTTAACCAACTGTATTCATTTTCTATTCCTGCAAACATTACTGCAAACTGAATGGCCTAAGATGACACACTTACATGGTGCCCTGATTGCCGTGGGCCAGCGTCCCTGTGTGGTGCAGCAGGCTTAGCGGTTCCTCTCTTCTGGGTCTCCCAAGGCGGCACTCAGTCGGTTGTCTGGGCTGCATGCTCATTGGGAGGTTGGACTGGGGAAGAACCCAGTGTGCTATTGGGCCTGCAGCTGGCATGTGAAATTGAGACTATTCAGACCACGACCAGACCAGCCGAGTGAGGAGACACAAGCCACCCACACGGGGTCAGCAGGGGGCTCCCTCAGCATTCAAGTGGGAAAGTGAATGCCCTGGGGTCGTTTTTTGTTGAAGGTGGGGTCACTCTTACCCAGAGGAAGTCAAGTCACAAGAGGTCTTACTTACAGACCCCAGAAACAGGAGGAGGGGTAAAGTAGGGAGGGGCAGCCCCCCATTGCAGGCAGGCAGGCAGGAAGTAGAGTGCTAACAGAGCATTCACAGGGCCTTTAGAAAACAGGAGCACTGCTGATAACCTCCACAGAAACCTCCTGGAACCACCGTGGAGCAGGCAGGCTCCACCTCCTCACAGGGAAGGAAGTCGGGGCGTCTATCATGGTCATGAAATTACTGTCCATGGGATGATTTTAAGACTCACACTCCTCCCCTGAAGATTCAAGGCAAAGGTAAAAGTCAAGTTAAAAATTAAATTTTAACTTTGACACCATGAGGTCAAAGATTTGGTGAAGGATTTACAGGGCTAACACAGGCAGCCCAGAAATTCAACATTTTTTACAGGTGAGAGGAAAGCGTTCACAGGGGAGGGAGGAACCACTTTCTGTCCTGCAGCAGGTTAGTCTCATTCTCATATGCTACTTACGGAATAAAACGGACTGTCCGTGATGCCGGGGCCTTCTCTGTCAGAGACCTCACCAAAGGCGTTCAGCAGTCTGGGGACGTTTTGCTTAAAAAAATCTGCTTTCATAGGTTTTTCACAAGGGAAAGAAAAAAGCGCACTTTTAGGGATGAGAGGGAGGTGCAGGGCTGTGCGGACGCACACGAGGAGGGGTGCGTGCTGTGCGGTGCGTGTGAGTCTGGGGGTGTGCCGTGTCTCCAGTGTGTGTGGGGGCGGGGGGCATGGACCAGCGTGTGTGTGTGTGTGTGTGTTGAAATAACCAGCAGCCCCAGGACATGTTCCAATGAGTGACCACAGCAGCTAACACTGCTCACTTAGAAACACTTTGTAAACCCAATCTTAAGAATTTTATGTGCCTGTTGAGCAACTGGTGTCATATAAGCCGATGTGGTCACATCTGGAGGTGTCGGCCAGTGAGTGCGTGGCCAGCGCAGGCTGGCGCTGAACTCCATGAAAGGACCGAGATGTCTTTAGTTTCTTTCCTTAGAGTCACTGCGCAGCTGAGCACCCCTGTCCACAGCTGCCACTCTGTCCAGGGCTGGGGCAGGGTGGAGAATGCAGTGACTCTCCTCGTGAGGTGACGTGAATTGAATAAGCAGATCTTGCAGCTCTATTGATACATAAGAAAAAAAGGAATTTATTTTACCTTCATTCTTCCCGATGTTCTTCCTTTCTGCTGGTACGTCCACATTCCTGACCTTCACCAATGTCCTTCTGCCGAAAATGCCTTCTGAGATTCATGTTGGCCGTGAAGTCCTTGTTTCTGTTATTTGATGAAGGCTTTATTTCTCTTTCACTTCCGAGGGATATTCTCACTGCAAGTAGAATTGTGGGCTGGCGGGGTTGCTGTTTGTTGTCTATAGTTTTCAGGTTTTCTGCGGATGTTTAATCAACAATGAAAAAACTATAAAAGTCCAATGTCAAGGGCAGCACACGATGGAGCTTCAAGGGCCCTGGCGTGACCAGTGAGCCTCCTTGGATGCACCGTTTAAATCAGAGAGAAGCCTGAGCAGGTCGGGGGCAGTCCCCGCTGGAGTTCTGCTGATGCGGCACGTTTTGCTCCTGCAGAGGACAGAGGACAGATCTTTCAGCAAGAAGTGCGGGAGCCAGACCTCTGCTGGGCAAATGGATCGCCAGCCCCCTTCTGGGAAAGGTAGAAGTTCTCCTTGCCCCTCCCATAGGCTTTCGCCTTCTGAAACACGACATAGAGATTCCAGGCGAGAGGCTTTTCCCATGAAAACATGTAACAGGTCTCAGAAATGCTCAGGAGAGGGGGTGATGAAACCAGCCTTGCACGTGTGTCCATTAGAAAGCCTCCAGTAAAAAACTCCAGGCGCACTACCTGTCCACACTTCCGTCAGTGACTCCTGACCACTGTCCGCTCATCAGTGGGCAGAGAACATCGGAGCAGGTGTGCTAGCTTTGCTCTGCCTCAAGGGCACCACGATGGGACTAGGGGTGGGGGGAGCCCCAAGTCACCCTCGGACACCCTCACACATCCATAGCTGCATATGCACCAAACTTGCTTCTAGAGCCACTGTTCGTCTTGAGCAGGGCAGGGGAGGACAGTGAGGAGTTAGCACTAGTGGCTTAGAGTCTTGACCGTGTGGTCAGGGACAGACTCTCAGAAGGAGAGGAGCTGGGCAGTGGGCCCTTTCCATTTCTATACAGGTCAGGGGTCTCTTACATTTGACATTTCTTCTTGTGTCAACAGTGATATTTTTAGATCATCCACTTCATCTATGTTCAAATTTCTGTGTGAACATTAAAACGTATCGACATATAAAGCCAATAAGCATACAAAACTGTATTGCTCTACATCTCTGTCATTGATGTATGCCCTTATGCTCCACATTTTCTAACTTTCGGGGTCTTTAGGTTTGTTCCTTTGTCAGTTTTCCAAGACTTTGAGTGCTCTTCTTTTCTGACAAATGTGCTTAGGGTTGTGCATTTTGCTCTAACTGTTCATGAGTTAGATGTGAAGTCAGTCCCTGAGTCCCAAGCACTTTGGAATTCCCCTCATGGGCTCCACTGTAGCTCAAGATTTATTTAGAAGTCCCTTTGCTGGGATTCGTCCAGACTGTTGAGTCTATCATTGTCTCCCTCTTTATTTCTGAGTAATACCCATCACATCAACATGCCACAGGAAGTTCACTTCCTCCAGTCAGCTATTTTGAACAAAGCTGGTATAAACATTTCATCACAAGTCATTTTGCAAACATATGTTTTTATTTCACTTGGTAAATTGCCATTTGTTGAGAAGACTTGACTTTCCTCCACAGAACTGCATTAGTACGTTTATTTAAAAGCCTTTCTCCCACTTCCTCCCACTGATGCCTGTGCTTGGCCCTACACACCCCTGCTCCAGACTGAAACCACCTCGCGTGCGTCCCGTTCTGTGAATGCGGTTTTTCTCTGCCCTGTGCATGTACGAGTTTCCCTACCGAACTATGTATGTTTGGAGGATAAAGCTGTTTACTTGGGTGAAGGTCTTTGTTGTTATTAAAGGGGACTTAGTTCCCAGAGTCACCAGGGCATTTTTAAATGGTGCCTTTAAAATATACATGAGCCGAAGTACTTGGAGGGCTGGCTCCATTTTCTGGGACATTCTAGATGGGATTATATTTTAGGGGGTGTGGGATTATTATATCAGTCACACATCTTCATATCATAATTTCTCAAAGGCCATTAAGGACAATAAGCTTTCAAAATAATACCTAGGCTTCCCAGTTTCTGAGCGGCCCCTCGTGAAGTTAAAAGTCGGTTTTGCTTTGTTTTTACCTGAGCCGTGTTAACCACCGATGGCTTCCGTTGGCTTCCCAGTTCGGAGTCTCTGCTCCCTGCGCTACGGCCTGGCCCTCCTGCTGCACTTCTGCAACGTGGTCATGATATCCCAGCGCTTGAGCCTCAGCCTCGCGATGGTTGCCATGGTGAACAGCTCAGAGCCGGTCGGTGTGCCCAACGCCTCCTCAGCGGAGCCCCTGGATAACATAAAGGTAGATGGGAAATGTTACCCTCCCCGGACGGTTACAATCCCAAACTGCTAAGTGATATGTGTGGACAAGCGTTACTGTGGCTGATGGGACCGTCGTCATCAGAGCAGAAGCCCACACCTGGACACGGGCGCCTCCACGTGCGGGAAGGGCTCCGCTCTGTGAACTCGTCCATGTGAGGAAGGATAAAAACCAAGAAGCAGGGCCTCTTTAGAATCCAGAAGTTTGGACACGAGAGAAAAGCAAAAGAATTTTTCACCAGAGTGGAAGTCAAGACACATCCTGAGCACACAGTACATTCATACATTCTATTGACTTCACCTCTGGATGGTACTGAGTGGTCGATTACCTGTCAGGAGACATAGCGCAGGAAAAAAGGAAATGGTGGGGAAAATATATATATATTTTTACTCTGCTCCTCCCATGTTCCTTTATGAATGCACAGGCAAATACGAACATGCTTATTTTTATCCCTTTTTACATAAAATAACACTTTACGTGCAGTGTATTGTGTGTTGATTTTTTCATACGTTCATCAGGACCAGGCTCAGATACGACACACGTGTAGGAAATCCCAGACAAGGAATTTGAAAGAACTCTGATTAATACGTTAAGGGCCCTAATGGAAAACGTTGGCGATATAGAATGCCAGACAGGGAGTGTCAGCAGAGAGGTGAAAAGTGAAAGAACAAAAAAAGTAGAAATGAAGGCAAGCGCCACAGATGAGCACCACCTTGATGGGCTCACAGGTAGTCACAACACAGCTGAGAAAGGGTCAGCGAGCTCGGAGGTAGGTCAACAGGAGCTTCCCGAGCTGAAATAAAGAGAACAAAAACAACCCTAACAGAACATCCCAGAATGCGCCAATCTCAATGGCTGTAAACCCACCCCTAGCAAAGTGACGCACACTCCAGAGGAAACTCAAACTTGGTGCTCCTCTCTGGACACCCCAACTGAAGACCAGCCCCTGAGAGACAAGCCAGCAAAGCATCAAGCTTTGAAAGCCCGCGTGACTCCTGTACCCGTGTCCCACACGGCTGCGGCCGAGGAGCTGTCCTCGAGGGAAGGGCTGTCCCCTGTAGTCTCTGGCCGTTTCAACAGGGCGCGCACTTGCTGGAAAAGCTCATTTGCAGACACTAAACCAGCCCTGCAAGAAATATTACAGGGACTTCTTCAGGCTGAAAAGAAATGGCCCTAGTTAGTAAAAGAGAGACATACAAAAGTGTAACTCTTACTGGTAAAGGTAAATATACAGTAAAATTCAGAATAATGTAACGTCGTAAAGATGATGAATTAATTACTTATAAACCTAATATGAGAGTTACAAGACAAAAGTAATTAAAACGACCAACCGTGATAATTTGTTGAGGGTTACACAGGATAAAAAGATGTAAATTGTGCCCTGGCTGGGTGGCTCAATTGGTTAAAGTGCCATTTTGTAAACCAAAAGGTTGCGGGTTCAATTCCCGGTCAGGGTGTGTATGGGAGATAACCAATCCATGTTTCTTTCTCTCCCTTTCTGTCTCTTTCTCTCTAAAAAATCAGTAAAAACATATCCTCCAGTGAGCATTAAAAGAAAAAAAGATGTAAATTGTTACATCAAAAATATAAAACAGGAGCAGCACTAAAAATGTAACGCCTTAGAATGCATTCCAACTTCAGTTGTTACCAACTTAACAGAGATTACTATAAATATAAGTTGTTATATGTAAGGCTCATGGTCACCACAAAGCAAAAACCTACAGTAGATGCCCAAAAGGTAGAGACAGGAATCTAAGCATACCACTAGAAAAGAAAATGATCACATCACAAAGGGAGCAAGAGAAGAAGAAATGGAGTAACTACCACACAAACAGAAAACAAGTAACAAAATGGCAATAAGTAAGTACCTGTCAATAATTACTTTAAATATAATGGATGAAGTTCTCCAGTCAAAAATCAGGTAGTGGCTGAATGCTTCTAAGAAATCAAGCTCCACCTAGAGGCAGCCTGCAAATAGGCTCACTTCAGATGGAAGAACACACAGGGACTGAAAGTGAGGGAATGAAAAGACATTTCATGTAAATGGAAGCCTAAAGAAGGCAGAGGTGGTTATACTTATTTCAGACAAAGTAGACTTTAAAACAGAGAGTGTAATAAGAAACAAAGAAGGCCATTACATAATGATAAAGGGATCAATCCAACAAGAGGATGTGAGTAAATTTTTATGCACCCAACATAGGAGCACCTAAGTATATAAAACAAATGTTAATAGAACCAAAGACAGTAACTGATAGTAATGCAGTGATAGGGGAGGATTTTAATACCCCTTTATGTCAATGGATAGGTCATCCAGAGAACTCATAAGGAAATATTGGCCTTAAATGACACATTAGATCAAATGAACTTAACAGATATTTACAGAACATTTCATCCAAAGCAACACAATACACACTCTTCTCAAAAGCACATGGAACATTCTCTAGGACAGGGCATAGGTTAGACCACAAAACAAATCTTAATGAATTTAAGAAAACCGAAATCATACCAAGTATTTTTTCCAACCATAATAGTATGAACCTAGAAATCAATTATAAGAAGAAAACTGGAAAATTCACAAATCTGTGGAGATTTAACAGCACGCTACTGAACAACCAATGGGCCAAAGGAGAAATCAAAAGACAAATTAAAAAAAAAAATCCTTGAGACAAGTTAAAAAGGAAATACACCAAAACTTACCGAATGCAGCAAAGGCAGCTGTTAAGGGGGACGTTCTTAGACATAAATGGCTTTTTAAAGTAACAAACAATCTCAAATGAACTAACTGACTCTGCACCTCAAGGAATTAGAAAAGAAAAATAGCACAGTCCGTAGAAAAAGGAAAATAATGAAGATCACAGCAGAAATAAATGAAATAGAGACCAAAAAGACAACGGAAAAGATCAATGAAACCAAGAGCTGGTTCTTTGAAAAGATACACAAAATTGACAAACTTTTAGCTAGTAAAGGGATTGAATCAGTCATTGTAAACCTCCAAACAAACAAAAGTCCATGACCCCAAATGGCTTCACTGGTGCATTCTACCAAACACGTAAAGAAGAATTAATAGAAACCGTTCTCAAACTTTTCCGAAAAATGAAAGAGGAACACTTCCAAACTCATTTTACAAGGCCAGCATGACCCTGATACCAAAATCAGACAAGAAACCACAAGAAAAGAAAATCACAGGCCAACACATATCTGATGGCAACAGATGTAAAATTCCTCAGTAAAATCCTAGCAAACTAAACTCGACAACACATTAAAAGGACCATACACCATGATCACGTGGATGTATTTCAGGGATGCAAGGATGGTTCAACACCCAAAAACCAATCAATGGATATTTCACGTCAACAAAATGAAGGCTAAAAGATCATATAATCATCTCAATAGATGCAGAAAAATCATTTCACAAAATTTAACATTCATTTATAATAGAAACTCTCAAAGTTGGAGTAGAGGAGATGTACCACAGAAGAATGAAGGCCATATCACTCCCACCGCTAACATAATGCTAAATGGTAAAAAGCTGAATGTTTTTCTTCTAAGATCAGAAACAAGGCAAGGACGCCCACTCTCACAACTCGTATTCAACAGAGCATTGGACATCCTAGCCAGAGCGACTGAGTAAGAAAAAGGAACATAGGACATCCAAATTGGAAAGGAAGAAGTGAAACTCTAGCTAGGGCGGATGGCATGATATACATTAGAGGCAGAAAACCCCAAAGACTTCACCAAAACACCGTTAGAGCCAATAAACTCATTAAAGCTGCAGAACACAAAATCAACACATAAAAACCTGTTGCATTTCTATACGCTAAGAATAAACTAGCAAGACGACAGATCAAGAAAATAATTCCATTTGGAGTGGCATCAGAAAAAACAAAATACATAGGAATAAATTTAACGGAGGTGAAACACATGAGTACCGAAAACTCTAGGACATCGATAAAAGAAACGGAAGACCAAACAAGTGGGAAGACAGTCCGTATTCATGGACTGAAAGAATTAATGTTGTCGAAATGCTCATACTTCCCAAAGCAACTGACACCTTCAATGCAATCCCTAACAAAACTTCAATGATATTTTCACAGTCGACCAAGCGACCCTAAAATTTGTATGGAACCACAAAAGACCTCAAATAACCAAAGTAACCTTGAAAAGAAAGGGCTAAGCTGGAGGCATCACGCTTCCTGATTCTAATAATATTACAAAGCTGTTGTAATCAAAACAGTGTAATACTGCCTAAAAACAGATACATAGATCAATGGAACAGAACAATGGGCCCAGAAATAAACCCACATATATGTGGACAATTAATTTATGACAAAGAAGCCAACAATATACAATGATTAAAGGACAGTCTCTTTAATAAATGGTGCTGAGAAAACTGGACTGCCACGTGCAAAAGAATGAAATCGGAGCCCTATCTTATACCACACACAGGAATAAAGTCACAGAGATCAAAGATGTGATGTAAGACTGGAAACATAAAACTTTTAGAAGATGACCAAGGCAGTCAGCTCATTGATATTGGTCTTGGCTATGATTTTTTAGAGCTATCAACAGTATTATATACAGAAAGTTGATAAAAGAGTAAATGTTTAAAGTTCTCATCACACACACACAAAATTTCTGTAACTACGCGTGGTGACAGATGTTAAGTGAACTAACTGTGGTGATCATTTCACATTATATACAAATATCAAACCATTACCTTGTAGACCTGACCCTAGTGTAATCTTGCACGTCAATCACACCTGGGAGAAGAGGAGAGGACACTCCTGGTAAAGGTCTGCACTGTGACAGGCGCTGGGGCCAGACAGTGCTTCTGACTCCAAGAATTTTACATTCCAGTTGAGGACACCAGTGAAAACATGCAATTGCACACGGGAAGTCCTGTTATTGAGGAATAAAGACAGTCCCATGAGGGAGACTAGTGGGCTGAGGAGCCTCCTTTACACGGGTCAGCTGGAAGACCCGGTTCCCCACGTCCTGATCATGCAGAGTGACAAGACGTCTCCGCTTCTCTTTCAGAATCCCGTGTATAACTGGAGCTTCCAAACCCAGGGGATCATCTTGAGTGCCATCATGTATGGCATGCCCATCGCCCAAATCCCCATGGGCTACATGTCTGGGGTGTACCCCATAAAGAAAATGATTGGCTCAGCGTTACTCCTCAGCTCCCTGTGCAACCTGTTCATTCCACTGGCCGCCCAAGGGGGAGAGTCCTTGGTCATTGCCTGCCGGGTCATCCAGGGACTCAGCCAGGTAGGGCAATTGTGAGAAAACTGGACAGGCTTTCAGCTCACAGAAAGTATCAGGGAGCAAAGGTCCTCGTTGTTCTCTTTGCAGGGGACAGTGTTGGTGGCTCAGTACACGGTATGGATCAAGTGGGCCCCTCCTTTGGAACGAAGCCGACTTACTTCTGTGAGTGTATCAGGTAATGACATCGGGTTTGTACCCCACAGTCAACTTGTGCGTAGGGTCACGACCTGCCCAGAGCCCTAAGAAACGTACGTTTGGAATGGTTGGGGCTTTAGAAACCTTCGACCCCAGGCTCCTTCCTTTAGGTGTGGAAACTGCCCAGAATGGAGGAGGGGCTTGCTTACCTCACACACCAGAGAAAAAGAGAAGAGAGCATGTATTTTATTCTCTTCTACTGATCAGCATCACGCCTGAGAAACTCACTGTAGTGGCAGCGGCTTCTTGCTCCCCTGAAGCTGTCTCCTCGGCCTTCAGATGCCTGCCCTCATTTGGGCTGTTCTTTGTGCCTCTGATTAGGAAACATGCTGGGACCCTCCGTCGCCCTATTTGCGACTGGCTTCATCTCTCAGTCCCTGGGCTGGCCCATGGTCTTCTATATATTTGGTGAGTCTCTTTCTGTGAAATCCCAGTCCTCATTCAGAATTTATAAAACAAAAATTAAAAATAAAACCACATGTAATAACTCACATGAAGTTAATGATGTTTAAAATTATGCATTTTATGAAGGAAAGACACTCAACATTCATTGATTTCCTACTACAAGCAAAGCACTGTGCTCAGAATGCCTGATGCGCTATTGAGCAGTTGGCCCCCGTCCTCTAACTCGGTGCTGCAGGCTCGTGGCCTCGGGCCTCAGGGCCTGGCTGACCGCCTCCCCACCCACCGCTGCAGTGTTCTTGCCCCACACCCATGTCCCAGCGATCTCCAAGCCAGTGGTCCTCTCCTGCCCATCTCTTCTCCATAGCACCTGTCGCCGGCGCTTCAGATCTCTGGCTTATTTACTTGTTTCGTTGTTTCTCATCCACTAGAAAGTACACTCCAGAAGACAGGATGTTTGTATGTTCTAGTCACTGCTGTGTCCCCAGCACCTAGAACTGTGACTGCTACCTAATGGGCATTTGATCAATAAACTTATTTCGCAAAGACTGACTGATGGACACTACAACCTCCCATCCAAATGGGGGATGCCCTAGGATCAGCTCATTAATGTAAAACAACTCAAAAACAGCCACTAATTTGGCAAACTCTTATAGGAATTGGACCATCCCTAGGCCTGGGCTGCATCTTAGGAGCATGGCCAAGGCCCATCTCTGGAAGCCAGGGGATTAGCAAGCCCTGCGTGGGCTCAGCAGTGCCCCCTCTCATGGTAGAATGTTAGGGGTGGGTACAGATGGGGCCCTAAGAGCAGGGAGGCCTGACGGTCACAAGTAGAGGGGTACAGGGCGAGGAGATCAGGAGAGGCCAGAGGGCATCCCCTCCCTCCCCCTCCTGTAAATGTCATTCTGTGGGGAGAGGCGGCTATGGATACACAGGGCTCTCCAAAGTGTGAGGCCTGCTGCGAGGTTTCAGAAAAGAAAGAGGAAGCCCAGGTTCTCACATCGATCATGAAAAATGCCAGTTTGGGCCCGAGACTCACTACAGAGAGAGCAATTCCAATCCTACCTTGTCCTGCTTCTACAGGCGCTGGTGGTTGCGCCCTCGGCCTGCTCTGGTTTGTCCTGTTTTATGATGACCCAAAGGAGCACCCGTGCATCAGCCTCAGCGAGAAGGAGTTCATCACATCCTCTGTTGTGCAGGTGGGACACAGGTGTCCCGCCCCCCCAGGGTCCGGGCTGCGGGGCGCGGGCTCCGGCTCATGCTGGTGTGTGAGCGGGTGATGGGCCCTTTCTAGGTCAGCTCAAGCGGAAAGTCTGTGCCCATCAAGGCTGTGCTCAAGTCCCTTCCAGTCTGGGCCATTTCCCTCAGCTGTTTTGCTCACTCCTGGACAAATAGCACCATGTATATGTACATGCCAACGTTCCTCAAAGCAAAGCTTCACATTGCTACGAGAGAGGTGAGTCCCCCTTCTGCTCTCCTCTTCCCCTGATGGTCTGCTCATTTCTCCGTCTCTCGTGACTCTGGTTCTAGCCTTGCCCGCCCCACCTGGGTTCACAGATGCACTTTACCTAGGGACCCATTGTTTCCAGGTGGATGTCAACGCCACCAGAACAAAAGCGTAGACACGGTGTCTGGCACTCATCATAGTGCACACCCAGCCCTGTTCCCACAGACTTGCCACCTCCCACTCCTGCGTGATCACCCTTGTGTATTACTTCAGCCTCAACAGCATCGGTCCCCAAGTGGACTGAGACCCTTCCCTGAATGTCACCCTGCCCAGCTCACACCAGTCCTCCCCGGGGGTCAGTCCTCCCCTGGGGTGTGAAGCCAGGACTCAGGTCTGGCTGTGAAAGGACTGGCAGCCTTAATAACCATCTGACCTGGAGAGTCACGGAGGCCTAGAACCTCCTGTTTGATGTCACAATAACCAGGAAGAAAACTCGGGTAGAAACGGAGTGCAGGCTTGCATTTCAGGGCCTTCCGTAGAGAGCCAGCAGCACAGTGAGGTCCCGCTCTGTTTTATCGCCCACGAGACCGTGCAGGTGTTGTGAGGATTGCAAGCGCTGGTCCCGAGGCTGCCCCAGCTGGTGGTTCCCGACGGTTCTCACCACATGTCTCAGGTTCCCAGGGCCGGCGCTCCCCGTCCTCTGCACCGCCTTCCTCTGACACCCCACCCAGCATCGTCAGGTTCTACGACACCAAAAATAAAAAACAGACAGATGGTGACAATGGCTTCTGACCTCAGAACTGTCTTCTCCTTCTCTTGGGGAGTTGGGCCCCAGCAGAAGCGTGAGGTGCCTGCCACCGGCCTCCTGGTGGGCAGCACAGTCCAGACGCCGCCGAGCTTCAGGACAGTGACAGCTGTCACACACACATGTGCTCACACCACCACTCCCTCCTCAGAATGGAGTGCTGTCGGCCCTGCCCTACCTGCTGTCCTGGGTCCTCAGCAACCTGGCAGGGTACATGGCCGACTTCTTCCTGGCCAGGAAGATTCTCAGCTTGATTGCCATCCGGAAACTCTTCACCACGCTGGGTGAGTAACAGTCGAGACTAGTCAAGCCCTTGGGGGTACCCCACCCCGCGCCAGGCTGCACCTGACCAGTCCGGATGCCCGCAGGACTCTTCCTGCCCGCTCTCTTTGCGGTGAACCTGCTCCACCCGGGTGCCAGCCCTCTCAATATCATCACCTGCTTGACGCTCTCCAGCGCCACCACTGGCTTCTGCTTGGCTGGCATGATTATCAATCCCTTGGATATCGCTCCCAGGTAGGGTGTGAACTTCTCGTTCCTTGTTGTATCCAAGCTTTCAAGGGTGTTGTAAGATTTCAACTGTCTCAGAGTTCACGGCCGGCTGGCCCACAGTTCTGACTCTGTGGCAGCATTAGCCACTTCATTCCTGCCGGTATCGCAGGCAGGTTTCTAGGTCACTGTGCCTCAGGACCACCCATCAGTTAGGAGTATTTATTTTATAACTGAGGAAATTGACGTTCAGATACGTAATTGTCAGCCTGAGATCTCACCACTGATTTGGGATCTCACCCAGGATTTTAATCTAGATCTGTTTGGCAAAAAAACCTCTGCTCTTTTTTTTAAGTTATGCCATTTTTTTCTTTTTAGCTCTAATAAGGGTGACCAATGGGAGCAGGCTGCTAGCTGCACAGCTGCAGGGAGCACAGCCCACGTTTGCTTTATGGGACTATCACACCTTAGAGAACACAGATCCCACAGGAGTAGGATTCTCCCAAGTTTTTACAGGGCGGTGGCCCTGGGTAAAGAGGCAAAATCAACCAAGAACAATCCAGCTGTCCCGATGCTATAATCTCACCTGTCAGATCTACACAAGCCAAGTGCCAGGATAACAAGGCCAGGTATCTGTCTGATTTACTCAGTTCCAAGACCCTCCTAAAAGTGCCCGCAGGTGTTCTGATTACTTGGAATTGTATAAAAGACATAAAAGGGTTGTTTGACAGAGAACACACATGCCAGCAGAGCAATATGCATTGTTAAACACAGGTACATTAAGAATGTAGATACAAATAGAAAAAGGAAATTATAAGGAGCTACCATTTATAGAGTATTTTTTCTGGGCCTGCCACGCCCCGTGAGAGAGCAAGGAAATGAACTCCCATAAAGTTACCTGATCAGTAACAAATACAGGGCTCACACCTAGACGTGCCCACCTGCGAAGCTGACTTGCTGTAGACCCGGTCTCCCTGGTGTCGTTGGCCAGCATCAGCTCGGATAACACAGGACCCGGCCGGAGTGGCATTATTCCCAGGGCTCAGGTTCCATGCCCGCCAGGCCACTGCCGAGGCGGCGAGAACACATTTGCTCACACAGGTCTGGAAAAAGTTCCTAGTCTCTTAAACTAGCTCATCCTCGGTCTCTAAGGCACGGGTGTGTTAGTTACATCACAGCCATTTGTACTGGTTAAGCTATATTTTACTGAAGGAATGGAGACAAAACTTACTTAAGCAAGAATGTGGCTAATCATATACCTCCCTTGACTATTACAGGGGCTTCCCATAGGGGTGTCTAAACTGACCACTTAGGGAACCGTGGCCTTGGTCAGAATGAAGAGGAGGACAGGGTAACATCTGTCTGAGCAGGACAGAGGGGACAAGGGAGAAGCTCTGGAGGGGAGAGGAAGAGATGGCAGGTTTTGTGAGGACACTGTTGGGGGTGGACTGAGCGTGCGAGAGATGGCCTGGGGTGGAGCGGGAGCAGGTGAGCACTGTAGAGTCTAGGTGACGCCGCCGTAAGCCACTGCCCTCCCTCTGTCTCGCAGGGAGGCTCCCAGAGAGATCTTAGTCACTTCCTTGTTTCTGACTGCAGAGCCTTCTTTGGGTTCTGCCGAACCGTGCCACGCCAAGACGTCACGTCAGCAAACTTGACAGGCTCCCTCCAGCCCCTTTGTTCCACAAGCTGATACAGCAGACAGTGGGCAGCTTTAGAGGCAACTGTCACCCAGAAAATCACTCTGCATGCGCACGGGCTGTTTGCATGCCCACATCGAACACTTGCTGTCTGGGGACAGGGTGTCCCGAGGAGGGGGCAGGACAGCTCTCACCTTGTCTCTCCCGGGCCAGTGGTTTTCAGAAGAGCCCACATGATCCTTGGAAACCAGGCACGGGGGTGGGTGTTGGCCTCTCTGACTGGGGAAGGAAAGCCTGTCTCTCCATGCAAACAGGTCAGACCCTGTGTCACAGCCACAGCAGGGCCAACACTCCTGATACACGACAGGATGGATGCAAAGAGTACCAGCCCTTGACTGTCCTAAGGAAACTGCTACACGTGGGGTGAGAGCAGGGGGACGGACTGCCACACACATTAGGCACATGCCACTCAAGGGGTGACCGCGCGGCTGACAGCTGCCTCCACAGCAGGAACAGGGAGAGCCGGGAGCCGACTGCTCATGTGCAGCAACAAACCAACCAACAGATAAATAAATCACCATTCACCCAGAGGTCTACATTCAACAAAAATCTCTGTGAAAAGTCTCCCTTCGAGAATTAACATAATGTAAAAATGTCTGCAGGCAAACTGAGAATTCACCGGCAACCAATGAGCACGGGAGAGGCTTATTAACGGGGAATCTTTCGGGCAGAAGTGAAGTGGTCTCGGGGGAGGAACACGGGTCTAGGGACAGCTAAACAAA
>VMDR010004060.1:0-64460 GCA_007922815.1 Macrotus californicus | reverse complement strand
AAGAAATGGTTACGTGTTTGGACTACTACTTCTTCTAGAAGTTGAACTACAGTCTTAATATTCAAGGGTCCTACTGTTCAAGTCCTCACCCACACTGCCTGACCTGTACAAATTGTGCCCCTTCTTTCAGGTCTATTTCAAATGCCTTCGGCTCTTTGAAGCTCTTCCTAATGTCTCTAGTCTGATCAGAGATTTTTTTTTCCTTTTTGTTGAATTTATTGGGCTGACATTGGTTATAAAATAGTACAGGTTTCAAGTGTACAATCTAAAATGCATCATCTGTACACAGTATCGTGTGTTTACCTCCCCCAGAAACGATCATACTGCTAACCATTTTATTCTTGTTAAAGCAAAATCAAATCTGAGACTCATCAGTGGCACACTTTACCCCTGAGCTGGGAGGCATTCAGGTTTTTTTGTTGTTGTTTTTGTTTTGTTTTTGTTTTTTTTTTTTAGTTAACATGCAGTTTGGAATATTATAAAGTTCATCAGTCAAAAGTTTTGACACCGAACTGCCACCTCCAGAATTAAACCTTAAATCATTTTCTGATGTATCATAGGTGCTGTAACAGTCAGGTAAGCCTGGTTCTACCAGGACGCTGCTTCTGAGACACCTCCCAGATTTTCTACTCATTAGTTCTCATGGTTCAGTGAATGCCCCGAAGAGTTGAATCCAGTGTTTTGTTTTTCCAGCTTTTACAGTTAATGATGGCCTATTCACATGAATAAGTTTCTGGTCTCTCCTTCAATTCGGGAACAGCTGAGTGATATAACTGTTCTGAAACCCCTCAGTGAGGGTGGAACCCTGGTTCTTTCTGGAAGTATTGGTTAAAATGGCCTTAAGCAAAAGCCATGGGGTGAATTTGATACATCACTCATTTGTCCCAGTCCATGCATTTATTCCTTTATTTTACATATGCTTTCTTGCACCTTAAGACATATGAACCTTGGCCTTGCCCTGAAGTAGCTTAAAGTCTAAAAGGGAAGATAAGATCTTTTTGTGAAGCCTTCTCTGACCTACCCAAGCAGATGATATTTTTTTCCTTTTGGGTCTTGGGACACAAAGGTTTCTTGGGATTTTATTATATCTCTTATCCTGTTGTATTGCATTTCCCTACGTACATGTATCAGTTTCCTAATAGCTTGGAGCAAATTCTATTCATTTCTTCCTCCCTGGTACTAAACATGGCACAGAATAGGTTTTTATTCCGTGGTGAATAGGTTTTTAAATCTGTGGTGAGTAAATAAGCAAAGTTAGGTATAGAACCAAACACACACCCATTGGGAAGATGGTAGAGGAGGGGGCATGTGAGCTGACTTTGAAGGATGGACATGTAGCAGAGGAAGGGAAGGCATTACAGCAATGGATGCAGCAGATCAGAGACATGGAAATAGGAAATCATAAAGTCTCTGTGACTCCAGAAGTGACTCCTTTTGGATGGAGGGTGGGATTCACAAAGGTAGGAGATGGAAATAGTGTTGGAAAAGGAGCTCAGGGTTCTATCTGGATTTTACAGAGGAGGCAAAGCCAATAATGCTGCCACTCAAGGCCTTTGCACCAATGCTGAAGACTCCGCCTCTTAGGTTTTAAGGGAAAAAACGCAGTTCTAAATGGGGTCAGAATGAGACTATCAGGATGGGAAGGCAGCAAGGCCTTAGAATAGACCTATCCCACCGTAGGGTGCTTTTGTTATCATTTGTCTGTCTTGTACCCTGCTGTGTTTGAACAGACCTGAGTTGGGTTTTTTTAAAAGATTTTATATATTTATTTTTAGAGAAAGGGAGGCAGAAAGAGACAGAGAGAAACGTCAATGTGTGGTTGTCTCTCACACATCCCCTACTGGGGACCTGGCCAGCAACCCAGGCATGTGCCCTGACTGGGAATTGAATCGGTGACCCTTTGGTTTGCAGGCCAGTGCTCAGTCCACTGAGCCACCCCAGCCAGGGCCTGAGTTGGATTTTTTTTTTTAATTTATTTATTTATTTTTAGAGAGAGGGTTTTTTAAGATGAACTTTGCAGAGGCTGAGTGGTAGGGCTATATTGCTTTGTCCCCTGGTTCTTTGTACGTGCTCCCAACACAATACCTGAAATATTGTCCTAGGGATGCTTTCAGGCCAGTCTTCTCCACCGACGGCTGTGGCTGGCTGATGCTCCTTTGTTTCTCCAGATCAAGTGCAGTGCTGGCACATGGCAGATCCTCTATAAATATCATCTGAGTGGAATTGAATTGCTGAAGTATAGCCAAGGATGGTATTACCTCGGGAACATGAGAAACAGGGTTTTCATCTAGACCGAAGTTAGATGCTCATAGCTCATTGGTGATAGAATTTTTCTATTAGGAAAATGACATTACAGGTATTAGTTTCCTGCTTTCTTTATGGAGTGGGGAAGGGAGGAAATAGAAACATAGAGGAGGGCAACAGACTGTCTTCAAATTATTGGCTATCTCTGGGATGTGCATTGGGGAGTGTTAAGGAAGTTTAGGTTCATCATGAAGTCAGGGGCTAATGTCTTCCTTTTTTTTTTTTTAAATCCCCACTTGATGATATATTGAGAGAGAGAGAGAGATGTGAGAGAGAAACATCTATTGATATTCTCCTGTGCGTGCTCTGACTAGGGACTGAACCCACAACCTAGGTATGTGCCCTGACCTGGAATCAAGCCCACAACCTTTTGGTGTACAGGATGGTGCTCCAACCACTGAACCACCCGGCCAAGCCAGTCTTTCATTTTTAATAGGGAAGGAATGAGAGAGCGCGGACAGAACATCTAAGATAGCTATGTGGGATCTGCTTATGAGTTTCATGTGCACAGCCAAGACTGCAACTTCTGGAAACCTACTCAGTCTGTTTGTTTTTCCAATTAGACACACATTTGTATATACATCCAGTTTTTACTAAGGGCAAGCTGTTACCTATTAACATGGTGTGATAATTGTTAATTATTATTAATAGTAGTAGTATTGTTTTGCCAAGTGGTTAGGCTTTCCAGAATGGAGGTCAGTGGACTCTGCTGTCCCAGTTTTTATGTGTGTAGGGATGTAAAAGAGTCAGCAAAATTTGAAATTATTTCCTTCATACTTAAGGAAAAGCATTCATCTTGGCAGGAGAGTCTTCTATCTGGTTCTGTTGTGCATGTCAGTGTTTTGTCTCCTGGGAGGAGGCATTCGTATATTTTTAATCCAGTGCCAAATTAAGAAAAAAATTCTCTTATATTATGTGTGTTTAATTGAGGCAATAGAGGGTGGAAATAGCAGTGTAGCCCCTTTGGGGGATTCTGTGTTTTGTTCTCTAGAATGTTCTACCTTGTTCCCTGCCCCTCCTTGGAGGATAATGGGGTATAGTGGGCAGGGCAGCAGGCAGTAAGTGAACAGCTTGGCAGTGCCCTTGAGTAGCCTCGCTGACACTCTTCCCTAAGATGAGGGTGTTGGCCAAAGCTGCTGCTGACCAACAGCGCAGTTCCCCTGCTCTCCTTAGAGACCGACGGCTCCCTTTGCTGGGGGCCCTGGGGCGGTAGATCAGAGACCGAACCCAATGGGAAACTCCCCAGTTTTGGCAGCAGGGGCACACATTGCTGGTGATGCTTTGTCATTCCAGCAGCTGATTTATTGCAGAGATTCGGTGAGCAGTGTCTGTGGACTGGAACAATTCAGGGTTCAAGTCTGCGTTATTGACTGCTAGGCAGGCAGTCACTGCCCGTGGCAGGATCAGTGCAGGGTTTTTGATTATTCTAAATTTAGTGTTGCAGAAGCATGGATAAATCTAACAGCGGGTAACGGATATAAACGCCCAGATTCTGGAAATAGCTTTGAGAAACCTTCCCTCAGACAGTGAGGGAACTTACTCTGTTTGTCCAGTCAGTGCTTTGCATAGTCAGTGTGCAGTGACCAGAGTGGGACGGGCTGTGTTATTCAAATGCAGAGCGTAGTTTTGGCGTTAATGTTTCTCTGAATGACCACACTCGAATTAGCCATGGTCTCTAATAACTAGTTCGTTTTGAAAGGCCTCACAATTCCCTTGTGTAATCACACATAAGACACTTAGGGCCTGGCTATGAGCATTGTATTATAGTGATAGCACGGGAGAAAAAACTCTAGCTGTTGCCAGCTGTTTTTGGTTCATACACTAAGAGAGTTCATTTATCTTTTGCTGTTCAGGCTGTGGCATCTGCTAGATAAAAGGTGCGCATGGTGGTTTGAACTGCCTTAGGGGCACAGCCTGAAGTATTCCATGAATTGAACTGTGACTTCCAGTTGGCATGTTACTCCCTCTTAAGCCAAAAACAGTATGTGAAGGATTCTGATTACAGTTCAGATCTTCGGTTTTAAGGAGTTGCCCTTTGAGCTCGCTCTGTAAATACTGATTAGTTGCAAACCTTCAATTTCCGTCCTTCACCACCCAGAATGGTGCCTGGGTACTGAAGAAAAGTGCCTTTCCCACCGCTGGAGCACTTTGAACAGGAGATTCTTTTTCAGGGAGACGAAAATAGGTTTCCCATTGTTCGGATGGGTGTTTTAAGTGCTTTGCAGGTGTATCTTAGAAAATGGAGGTATTTATTTTTAATGAGGAGAACTGAAGAATAAAAACAATCACAGCCTTGGAGAGTTGCAGATCAAAGCTTTTTTTCATTATGAAACAAACGAAGGCCTCCATCCTAGGAGCTAGGAAATTCATTAATTTTTAATAGGGGAATAGGCCATAGATGGTAATTTAATTCTTTGTGGAGAAGATGGTTTAAGTGGTGTTTAAAAATCTATCTACTTGGATGGTTTGGAGTGAACACCTGCTGTGAGAGCTAAGGTAATCAATGTATGGTGCAACTGAGAAACTTGTTCAGAACCACGACAGGTCCTTCATAACTGTTCTATTTCGACGCAGTGTGTAGTATCTAATTTGTATTACAGCCATATTTAGCTCTTATTTTGGGCCTGGCTTCCCCATCTTGCTGTTGGAATCAAAAATGCCACTGTCAAGAAGTAGAATTGTGTGCAGAAAGAAGCAGCAAATTTCAAACCTTCCAGATCTTCCATTTCACATTTCCTACTTGGTTAAAATTTCCTCTCACCGTTCCAAATACTCGTGCTCTTCTCTAAGTGATCTCATGGTTTTTCTTTTAATCTCCCACTAGCAGCCATGGTAACTTATTTTACAAGCAAACTCTGCTCTCCGTGCGTTGCTTTGTTGAGTTGTAATTTTAAGCTGCCGATTTTTGTGCCCTCTGCCCTGCCCTCCCAGCCTCTTCAATGTTGTGGTGCTGGCTCGGAAAGAGCCCGTCTGCTCCGAAGTGCCACCTGTGCCAGGGGGCAGCTCTTCTGGAATGTGTCTGCTGTGAACTACATTGGAATGGCCATGGAATTGGGAGCTGTGGCATTAGTTCCCTGAATTTGGAGCCATTTGGGAAGCACAGAAAAGTCGCCGAGTCAGTGAGTTGTCTAATGATATACGTGTATGTGTGGAAGATGCATTTGTAGAATGGAAGTCACTGTGGGGCCAAGAAATGCCTTTGGGAAATAAGGCAAATTGTAAGTTCAAAAAAGTGTTGAGGTAAAGGGGGCCCTGAAGCTATCTGGTAGGTCCCCTGACTCAGAGATGAGGACACTGTCGCTCAGAGCGATTGAGGGACCTCCCTGAAGCCTTAGAGCCAGTCAGTACCCCAGTTCTCTTCTGTCATCTCCTATCCTTGAGCTCTGTGGCTGGCTTATTGATGCATCTTTTTTCATTTTAAATCTTTCCTGGAACAAGGCAGTACATAAATAAGTGAATGAATTTCTGCCTTCTGTGTTCATTCTTATCAATTTATGTGTTTATTCGTATTACAAATCTGTACATGTTTGCCTATCTTGCTCACTCTCTCTCCTCTACGCCTCAGATCTGGAGTTACATAAAGGCAAGGACTTGTCTAAACTAAAACAAACCTATAGCCTGTAAAATTTTGTCCTGTGTCTATGAGTATCCAAACAATGTTGGTAGGGAATGAACAGCATAAATCAAATATTTGCATTTTTTTTACCTTCCAGGTTTGCTGGGTGACACTTGGTTAAACTCTTTGGTGGAGGGTAGTTAAACCTGGTCTAGAAAAAGGGAAGTTTCCCATGTCATTGCCTCCTTTTCTATCCCTAGTGCGTGTGCTGCAACTCCACCTCAGAACTGCTGGAGCATGAATACTGTAATAGTCTGTTCCAAGCTTCAGGCCCTGCTTGCAGGGCTCAGGAGTCAGAGGGCTAGGTCAGGCCGAGAGGCCCAGACTGTGAAAACAATCCTAATAACCCTTTTGTGGTCCATCCAAGAGCAGGTGTTGTCTAAATCACCTTGGGTGGTTTTAGTGACACATGTTGGCGGGCAGTTTGGACACCAGTGTTTGAACGGTTAAGCCCCAGGCCCCGCTCCAATGCTTGTCGATCTGGGGACAGTTTACCTTACTTCTTACCTGTGTTTTGCTCCAAGCTCCAGGTTGGAGTCCCACTTCCAGGTCCCTTGATTTTTTTCTGAATGCCTTTTGTGCTGCTTCTCCTGCGTCATTCTCTGCTTCTGACTGCTTCGTGCTGCTCCTTCCCAATGGCACGCATATATATAATCCTGTCACCTGAAAAGAAGACCCCTTTGACTCCACGTCTCCTTTCAGACACTGCCCTATGCCCCCCTTTGTAGTAGAACTCCTTAAAGAGCTGCTGATTCTTGTTTCCTTCACTTCCTGCCCATCCACACCCCCTTAGCTCCATTCCAATCAGATTTTTGTCCTTATCACTCCACTGAAACTGTCCTTTTTGGGGTCACAGTGGCCCATGTTGCTATACCCACGGTCGGCCCACTTATCTGATGTATCAGCAGCATTTCTGTCACTCCAGCTTGAGACAGGTTCTTCATCGAAGGAAATACTGGCTTTCCTCCCACCACTCTGCCTGTTCCTTTTCGGCCTCCTTTGCTGGTGACTCCTGGTCCCTGTTATCCCCAAACACTGGAGAACCCGGGATCAGTTCTCAGACCCCTTCTCGTCTGAAATAAAATGTACTTCCTTAGTGACCTCCTGCAGGATCGCAGCTGTTAATACCGTCTACATATCCAAAATGTAGAGCCCCGGCCTCACTCTCCCTTTGCTCTAGATTCATATATTCAGGAGTTCACTCAATGTTCAAACGGGATCTTTAAAGGGGTCTAGAACTGAAACTGCCCCATGTGAGTCTCCACGTCTGTGTCTTACATACATGCTTCTTTCTGCCATCTTCCTTGTCTCATCTCAGTCATGGCTGCGTTGTCAGACTCCAGCTTGGAATCTTTATGATATAAATATATATATGATAGTAATACATTATGCATTATAATGTAAATTTACAAATTACATTTATATATTATATATTTATCATGCGTGTACAATTTTGAATTACATAAGTTATATTTATGAGCGTGTTCAGAATCTGACCATGTGTCATTGCTACCGCAGTGGTTCAAGTCACTGCCATCTCTCTCTAGGGTTATTGTGATGGCCTCTTCACTGGCCGCCGACGCTTCCTCGCTGCCGTCCGTCTTCAACACCTCAGCTCAATAATGTGGCTAAACTTCAGTCTGATTCTCTCTCTCCCCTACTGAAAACACTAGCGGCTTCCTATCTAACCCAGGGCGAACTTCCCAGAGACGCTGCAGAGTCTGGCCCCTTGATTCTCTCCGACTCCGTCGTTAGTTACCCTTTTCTCGCTCACACATCCGCCGCTGCCACACGTCTCCCATTCCTGCGCCCGAGCACACCCGCGGCCTTCACTCTGCGGCATCTTCAGCCCCGCCTGCCTGCCCCATATGTCTGCATGGCTCACTGTCCCTTGTTTATGTGTTTACTCAAGTGCCACTTTCTCTGCGGCACCTTACCTGCGTCCCCTACTGAACCCTGGAACCTGCCCTCAGTACTGCCTAGCATCCTTTCTTGCCTTTTTTCTCTTCATATTTTAGTGATTTTATTTCTTTTCAGTCTCCCTCCACTAGAATGTAAACCCCTCTTGGGCAAAGATTATCATCTTTTTTTTTCCCTTACATTTTTTCTCTGGGCCTGTATCACTAGCTCCTTAATGGGGCCTGGCCCATAATATGCCATTAGTATCTTGAATAACTGAATGAATGCTTTCTGGTGAAATCTGCCTTTTCATGGCCCAAAGATTGTGTTTTCTGTGATGTTAATATTTAATAGGCCATATTCCAAGCCCACCAGCCGAAGGAATGGGTTGTATAGCTTTCTTCAGCTGCACACCAGTTACCTTAGAACACCAAGGTGACCCTCTTGTCTTAACTAATCAGGGATTTTTCACATAATTATAGTGGTGCTATTATACATACCAACTTGAAATACATGGATTTGTCCAAATACATGGGTTTGTCCAGATACATGGGAAGCCAAGATATCTAAATATCTAATACTCTGGGTTATCTGGGTTTTACCCTGCTAAATGCTTTCTTCTCTCTCTCTGTCTCTCTCTCTCTCTGTCTCTCTCTATCTCTCTCTCTCTCACACACACACACACACACATACACACACACACACACACTCTCTCTCTCTCTCTCTCTCTCTCTCTCTCTCTCTCTCTCTTATCCTGTAAGGCAGGTGGGTATTTTTTCCATTCTGTAAAGTTCAGGGGATAAGAGGTGGTCATGTCAGGAGCTATCTAACCGCTCTGCTCTGTCGGAGGGATTGACTCCTCAGGTGTTCACCGAGATCTTTCCTTTCTCAGCTTTGGTGGGAACCTGATGCTCGTGCTTATGAAATCAGGTGCAGCCAGGGGAGTAGAGAGAGGTGAGAATAGTACATGCCGCTTCCTCCAGGATTGGGATGGTATCCTGTCCCTACCGTCAGCTCTGTGCTTCTGGCTATGGAGGAGAGGAACCTCAGCAAATGAGAAACTCGGTTGGGAAGAGGAGCCCAGAGTCTCTAACTTTGCTGGGCATGAATACAGTGTGTACCTCCTGTTCTCTCTGGACAAGGAGGTTTGGTCTAAATATATATCCAGATGCCTCTCTAGCTCTGTATATTTCTGCCTTCGTAGGTCTGAGCCACAGAGAAATTCCCAGGGTACTCTGACCACCCGCATCAGAGGATTGATTTCAGAGTGGAATGGATTTTGGAGCTTGTGCAGCACTTCTCTGCCCATGAGTGCTCCAGCATTGCTCTCTTACTCACCTGGCCTTCTGCCTGCTCGGCTCCCTCTCCCGTGACACTTCCCTTCCATGTTCCTCTGGCAAACTTTACTAGCACTTTAGGATTCAGCCTGGGAGAGAAAATGCAATTAAAAATTTGAAATTATCTTTTCCAGAGAAGTCAGGATGGTAGTGTCATGGTTTGCTTTTATGTTTGTGGTTTATTCGCTGAAAAAGGTAATACTTTGTGTAAGCAAAGGTATATGTGGATGAGGTAGATGCTAGCATGTGAAATTTTGGTCAATCTTTTAATCCCTCATTTCTGTTACAAGGCAACATTTAACTGTGGTGTAAAACCCAAAGAAGTGTATTTATTGATGGATTTCGATGGTCTGTAATCAAGGCACAACCTGCTGGTTAAACATATTCTTAGATTAATGATAAACAGGGAAGTATTTTTAAAAATATGCTAAGTGTGTATCTTTAGCATAAGCGTGTGACTACATTAAGTATGGATTTATCATTATTATCCTTAGGGAGACAGAGGGCTAGGTTATTTCTTAATGAATCCAGATGTCCAGAACTGTATTTTTTCCTCCAATTTAAACATACCTCCAGCAGTAGTTTGAAAGCTAGAGCTGTTGAACATGACCATGGGGATGGTAAGTGAGGTGAGACAGCTGCTTTTGTCTATGAGGAAACTTAATTTGTATGACACTTGCCTTCTGTCTTCCAGAAAATTAGCATGTGTAGTGTTAAAACACAGAATGGAGATGCTAGTGTTTATTAAGCAAATTCATTTTATGTCCCTGCATATCTGTGTGACTGTATAAAAGTTTTAGACAGCATTGCATATGGCCAATTCTGCCCACCTGAAATGACACTTTTATTTAAAAGGAGGTTCTAAGTGTGGGGTCCGGTAGGAAAGAAGGAAACTGACATTTATCAAGAGCCTTCTATGAGACTGGCAGTGGGCTAGATCTGTGCTCTGTGCACAAGCTGGCATTTCCTACTGAGCTCTGAAATTAGAGGCATTTGAAGAAGGTAGAGTGATGGGGCTGGGACAACCTGAACACTCTAGAATAAAATCAGCTCTCAATGACCTGAACTGGTGGAGGAGAAAAACCATTTGGGAACTGTGGCAGGTGATCTACCAAGACAGCTCTGGTTTTGTGGGGGGCAGACCTGGAAAGCAGAGATGCCGTGGAGGGGGTGCCGAGGTCTTCCCCTGGCACACAGCCTCCTCTCCTCTCAGCCCTTGCAAAGGGAGGGGCAGTTATCAGGTCACTGGGCAGATGTCGGTCTTTTCTTTAGCCTTTACCTGGTGTATTTTTTTCCTTTTTCTTAATTCATAATTAACTCAATTGTTTGTTGAAAATTTAGAGAATACACATGATTATAAAGGAGAAAATTCCAATCATGCCTATAACCACCTGACCCTGATGTAACCAGATACATTTTTGAAGTGGAGCCTCAAATAGCACATAATTTTTTTAATCTAATTTGAATATACAGAATATACTGTTATGCTTAACATATTAGTCATTGATTTCCTTAATTGAGCAATTAGAAAATAAAAGCCCTGTGTAGGGAGAGATAAACCTCAAGGGGACGATCGGAGGCCTTGCAGTGCTCCTGGCTGCTGGGGACCAGTTGTCAGAGCACATGGGAAGGCCCAGCTTTGTTTATCATAACAGCGCTGCACAGCCTGGAATTCAGAAAGGTCTTTAATTATTCAGAGCCTCTGTGATCCTTATTGTCACTAAGGGTAGATAAAGGATGTTTCATCTTGTCTGCATTAGAGAGGAGGAAATGAAGTATTGGACTGAAGTTGCTTTCCTATTTATGACTGCATAGTTGGCCAGAGAGTTTCCTCATGAAGCAGCTTTGCCACCACATTATTGAGTTTATCACTTTCCTGTTGCCTAGTCAGCTCACGCTGCTGTCCCAGAATACCATGGGCTGGGGTGGTTTAACAACAGAAATTTATTTTCTTACAGTTCTGGAGATCAGACATTCAAAATAAAGTTTTCAGCTGATTTAGTTTCTGGTGAGGGCCATCTCCCTTCCTTGTAGATAGCTGCCATCTCTCTCTGCTCTCACGTGGTCTTTCCTGGGTGAGGGAAAACCGGTGGTGGAGAGAAAGATAGAGCTAGCGTGAGAGAGACTTCCAGAATTCTCTGGTGTTTCTTCTTTTTATAATATGGTTTTATTAAAGATTTTATTTACTTATTTTTAGAGAGAGGGGAAGGAAGAAAGAAAAAAAGAGGGAAAGAAACATCAGTATGTGGTTGTCTCTTGCGTGCTCCCTACTGGGGACCTGGCCTGCAACCCAGGCATGTGCCCTGACTGGGAATCGAACTGGCGACCCTTTGGTTCACAGGCGGGCACTCAATCCACTGAGCCACTCCAGCTAGGGCTGGTGTTTCTTCTCATAAGGATACCAGTTCTATCACAGGATGAAGGATCAGGGTCTCATCCTTAATTTCTTTTTTGGAGGTCACAAATATAACCACACACTGAGGATTAGGGCTTCAGCACATGAATTTGACGGCACACCATTTATTTCATCACACTCGCCCAGCAAACATTATTAGGTACCTACTGCTATTGTACCGCAAAGGAGTGTGAGGTACAGAGACATGTCCATAAGCAATTGCCATATCATGCTGGAGTGGAATTCAGTGTGGACACTCACAGGGCTATTAGTTAGAGCGGTCATCCATTGGGCAGTGACATGTGAGTTGCACCTTTAGAGATAAGTAGGTGTTAGGTAGCAGATGGGAAGGAAGTCAAGGGTTAGCTCTATATTGCTATCTACCTCTAGCACAGAGAAGTAAACAGAACTTATTTTTGTCTTTTCTTCCTTACTTTCTTCTATTTACCATCATCTTGCTGGATTTTATGAAATTTTATAAGCCATGCAAATCCTCTACTGTGTCCCCCTTCCCTTTTTTAAAAAGCTGGAATATGAATAAATAAAATAAAATGCAGAGCCTGAAGTCAGGCCATTGTCATATTCATTCCAGGCATGTATTTCTCTCTGTTTCCCTCTAAGTCTTGTCTTTTTAAAGAGATAGTTGAAAGATTTAGTATAGCTGCGTAATCTCTGTCAGTCCCTATTGATCTCTCCTAGTGTAGTGTGCTTGCTTTATTCCGTGGCCATAGGCATGGTTTCTTCTCTCAAGGTCTTTCCTGATACCTTGATCACCTCATCAGGACCAAACCTGGAATCTCAGTTTGCTAAGAAAAGGACATCAAAGAGCTGCAGGGTTTCTGTCAAATGCGTTTTTTATCTTGCTGTCTTTTTGCTCATTCAACTCATATTTATGGAGTATTTACTACTTGCCTTAAACTCTTCTAGGTGGAACTAGTGGGTACAAAGCAGAATGAGAGAATTTCTTCCTCTGGAGAGGCGGGTAGGCTAGTATGGGGGGGAAATACTGTTCGACTCAACCATAAACTTAGTTCACAGAGGCTGCTAGCAATACCTATGTTAACTGTTTCTGAGGCCACATTTAGACTTGGCCAGGAGGCTGTGCTGGATTAGTGGGGGCCACCATGGTTAGTGTGCAGGGGGTTGAGGGAAAGGGAAGTAGTGATTTGAAAACTGCATCTTTGCCATGTTGGGCTGTGTGATGTCTGAATACAATTCTTTCACTGAATTGTGCATGCAAGGTCAAAACAAAGCATAAAAAAGTCTCCCATTATATTATGATCAGTTATTTTATGTGTAAATTTTGGTTAGAAATACATTTTACTCTTTTGAAAAGTTTTTCCTCTTTTGCTTTTCTCCCTCATCATCCTTAAATTTAGGTTACAGTCGGCAAATCGTTCTCTTCTGGAGAATGCAATCTGGCATCAGCAGGAACATATTAATGTGCTTCCACAAAAGCATGAGATGCAGCCAGCTGTTCTGCTGACTGTGGGAAGAAGGCCCTCAAACCCTCGACTTTTTTCTCTTAACACAATAATTCTCATTCTTGGATGCACCTTGGATATTTTAAAAAAAACAGACCTCCCCCCAGGCATGAGATTCCTAATGTACAGCCAAGGTTGGGAACCATCATGTCACCGGATCAAGTTCGGCCTCCACCAGGTTTTGGCTGGTTGGATGGTTGGTCTGGTACAGCTGCTACTGGTGAGTAGGGGGATAGGACATGAGGAGTACAGGGAGGAGGCCACGTTAGCAGTTTCTTTTGGTTTCAGTGGTCATGGCCAAAGTGGGAGGGCAAAAGTACGGTAGAGGTATTTTTGTTCAGCATAATACCCACATTCTAGACGGCATACCCTGGGTTAAAATCTCAGACTTCCACCTCTAATTCCCAGTCTCTTGGAAGGAGCACAGAGTTGTGACTAAGAGCATATGGTTAAGACCATAGGCTTTGGGGTTGGAAAAAACTGAATTCAAATTCTAACTTTTCCACTTTCCAGGTGTGTGGCCTTAAGTAAGTTACTTAATGTCATCATGTTTCAACCTCTGGAAAACTGAAATGATCCATGCATTTAAGGATTGTTTAATGGTTAAGGGAGACTGTTCCTAAAACACTTCAGAGGACCAGGTACAGATGGAGGGCTCACTACATATTGGTTATCATGGTAGCTGCATTTCTAGTGTGAGGGTCAACAACAGATATTGGGCCACAGGTACCCCCACAGCACTAGCAATGTTGGGGTGCTACCATCTACCTAATGTCGTAGCAAGGGGGAAGCAAGTTCAGGATGCTGTCGTGGCTGGGTGCATATCAGGTCCAATTTGTCATGCCCCATCTGAGTCATGTGTTTTTGACAATCAGGAATAATTGGGTGAAATATTTAATGGACGCTTCAAAGCCCTGGATGAAATAGAGCTGATCTAAGGGGTTGGTCTGCATTTCCCACTGCATTATGACCTCCCCACTTGTCAGGATGCTGCATGAAGGAATCCTTCGCACAAGCTTCCCCAAATCATGACAGTCCGATGCCATAGCATTCGCCAGGCTCAGAACCTGAGAGAAGGACTGACTGCTTTTCTGGGTTTGGATATGCCTTTTGTGCTATCTATACTACATGGTGAGTGACCCAGAGCAGTGAATATTAAGTGATCCTTAGATTTTATTTTAGTAATTAAAGACCCTGTATGCATCAAAATTACCAAATTTCATTGAAACAAAATCGGAGCTTGAGTTTCAGTTATCTTGCTTCTCCCTGTCCTCTAGAAACAGGCAAAGCAAAGTAGGGCAGGCAGAAGAGGGACAGCCAAAGAATTGGTCCAAAGCACTGGAATGTTGCAGTTGACTGGATTTAGTGCATCATTGGCCAGGCCCTCCTGCATGATGCTCTCCCTGAACTCCTGTCCTGCTCCAGCCAAATTGCAAGATCTTTCCTCTGAATTCACAAAGCATTCCACAGACATTTTGATTCCAGTTTTTCTTTTGTTAATACTATTTGTGCACGAACTTCCACACGCTTCTTACAGGGACTATATTGTATTAGTTGTTTTTGTATCTTTTTTCAGATTTAACACAGAACCTTTAACACAGTAAGTACTCAATATTTTTTAGCTAAAGAGATACAGGCTTTGGGCACAAATCAGAAGAAATGAATGATTTACCAAGACTTACCACTATAAGTTCTGACCATTAAATGACAACTGTTATTTATTTTTCAGGTACTTAATTGCAATACTGATATCCAGACCCCTTAGACCCCCCATTAAGAGTCTTTGAAGCTTTAATTTTTTAATGTGCATTCCCCAGACAAAACCCAGTTCCAAGAGCTGAGAGCTTCCACCGTTAATTTTTTCCCTCCAAAATTACAACTAGTATATGTGTAAGCACACATTTGCAAACATACTATTTTCTGTGTTCTACTGGTTCTCTAAGTGAGTGTAGTTATCGTTCAGAATTCACCCACCTGCTTCCAGATGTCAGAGGCGGGAGGTGGATTGCCCTTGAGAGCTCATCAATTCTGCTTCAGTGGACACTGGGAAGATGCATGATGTCAGTTCTCTTTTGAAATATTAAATTGCCCACAATCTGTGACAACTCTTGCTTTATTTGAATATGTTGGGACAATGGGATGGTAGTAATTTGAGTCAGAAATTCTGTCCAGCAGAAACTAGACATAAAAACCTTTGCCTGCTTGGTGGTAAGCTCTTTTTGCAAGAATAAGCTTGTTTCTGAATGCACAACAAGGAAGTGGGGGTGGCAGAGACATCCAGGATAAGACTAGTGGTGATTGACAGCCCAGCTGGTAGAGATGGGTAATTGGAAATTCATGGCACATAAATCTCCCAGTACTTATCTTGAAGCACAGGAAGAGAGGAGATCTGAGCATAGGAACAGTTAACTCTTTTAAAGGGATCTAATAATGTAGCAAATCGTTAAGTTCTTCATTTTAACTTTAATTAAATTATGGTTTTCTGTCTTGGAGAGATAAATGAATTATGCTTAAGGAAACAACTCTGTGCATATGGAAATCCTCAGAAGTGTTGGAAAAGTTCTTCATTTGTTAGCTTACTTAGAATATGCAGTCCTTCCCCTTGGGTCCCATTCGTCCCATTTCCTTTAGAGAGCAGTTTTGTCTCTCACTGCTGATGGATTTCTCCTTGCTCTGTGTACAGTGACGTCTCCTTCATGTGTCGTAGCTTTCTAATTTCCAATCTAGTGTTTTATAAAGTGAGGTGGTATTAGATCATTAGCAAGTTACAGGAATTAAAAATAGTAGCACATTGGAAGGGACGTTTGTCATGCTTGTTGAAGTCTCTTGCTGATGATTGGATTTTGGGTTCAACACCTTTGAGCTGGACAGCTGCCTTTCATTGTTTTTCTAATAATAAGTAATCATACTTTTAAAGACTTCTGTTAAGTTACTTGTGATTTTCTTCCTCTAAGGTAGAAAACCCCACATAGCCCAAGTAACTAAAATGTTTTAGTCCCAACAAAGTTGGGTGTCTTGAACTTGCCAGGGTATGAGTGAAATGGGGAACCTCCCAGTGTCCAGTCTGCATCTGAACCTGACTCATGGAGCTGCCTGGCTCCTTTGTGTAAGTGGAATGATGAGTCTCTAAAAGGAATTGATCTATTTTATCAGCTGGGCTTCCGTGGTCTCTGGTTCATTTTTGCTGAAATTAACACACTTACCTAATCTTAGTGCCCTGTATGCTTGAAGGTGTGTGGCCACATCTGTGTTATTTCTGGCTGGCAAAGTGTTGCATCTGTTTCCATGCCAGAGTTCCTGTTGGTGAACAGAACTGCACCCTATGGGGCCAGCTCTCTGTGGCTTCTGGTAACATAATGCCCTGACATCTGGCTGAGGTCTGAAAGGGAATAGAGATCGGAGGGGGCCCCTGGGGTACAAAGACAGAAGTGGTGGCATAGGATGAGTTAATTTGTCTGAGGGAATGCACTAACCTTTAGAAGTGCCAAGCACTTGTGTTGGTCATCCTTGGAGGGATCCAAGGTGAACGAAGATTGGTTCCTGGTGACCTGAAGCCAGGAAACACATTTTACCGGGAACTCTTCCAGGAGCCAACCTAGTTACCTGGGTTGGGCCAGATCTTGGAAATGAGATGAAAGGTCTGAACTAGAAAATAAAATACAGCAAGGACAGAAATGCCATAAATGTTCTTGCCCTATCCAGGGGCATTAAGGCTACTTTATTATTCTGATGTGTGAAGAATACATTCTCTCTCTCAGTGCACCTTGCTGTGCACAGAGGAGGGAGACGATGTACATACGGGCTGGCTGGTTCAGTGAGGAGCAAGGTAATGGCGGGGAGATGGGTCACAGGGAGCAGGCAAAGTCTTATATTTGACAATCACAGCAGGAAACCTGTAGTAGAAGTGATTATCGAGCTTTTAAAACCATGTTTCATGTCGTAAAAAGCACTGCAATTAATATATGTCTCAGTAAAGGAAACAGAAAGCCACATCTTCATTTAAACAACATCAGCTGCAGCTGTCAGCACCACCAATACAGCCTTTATAATGGAAGGCTTCCGGGTTCAGTAGTAGGTTAAGCTCACTTTTGTTACTCCTGAGGTTTTTCACTTATAAAACCTTGATGGCCCCCACACCTACAGAAAAAAGTCAAACTCTACAGCCTGACATACTTTAACCTCCACAAAGTACCATTAACCTGTCTTTTTACTCCTCATCCCATATATTCAGCAGACTGTAACTGACTCTATGTGCCAGGCATTGTATGAGAAGCTCAAGATTCAAAATCAGTAAGTTCCCTTTTGTCAGGGAATGTGCATTCTAACAGTGGGGGGAAACATGAAACAAATTCACACAATTAAGTGCTGAAATGTTATGAGTAATTTCTATAGAGTATAAACGTAGCTCATTGACATGCCGTGCACTTTCCTGCCACCGTTCCTTTGCTTATTATATTTCCTGTGCCCAGAATATGGTTATAAACAGGTCTTGAGCAAATCCAACTCTTCAATCAAGTTCATGCTTCAAGGTGACTTCTTAGAAATTGTCAGGGACTCTTCCCATCAGTATTCACGTGTGAGCTTGGGTGTGCACTTATCATGTCACTACACATGGGGACTTCAAAGGCAGGGGATTTGTCTGGTTCACTTTTGTGAAAAATAGAAGCTTAATGCTAGTTTACAGAAGTGCAGGCAGGCTATTAAGGCCGAGGATTTGCAACTGCTGTCCCCTCTGTCTAGGATACGTTTTCCTCAGATCTTTGAATCGATGACTCAGTCTCTGAGAGGCCTTCCCTGCTACCTTAACTAAAATAAACCCTCCTCTTCATCCACTTTTCTCTTTTTCACTTTGTCAAGGTGCGTTGTCTCTATAGCACACAGCGCTATGTGGAATTACTTCTTGACTGCTTTTGTCTGTTGCTACTAAACTCTAATTCTCTAAGAATGGAGATGTTTGTCTTGTTCGAACAGTACCTGACCCATGGGAAGCCATTAGTATGTATTTGTCTTGATACATGAAAGGCATTTGGTTCCCTTTTTACCTTGATTTTGTATCTGGTCTAACAAAACTTTTGCTATTAAAAAAAATAAGCTGTTCACAGTTTTTTCACTTACTCTCCGTTTTCTTCTCACTCTGGGCTTGAATTTCCCTGGTACCTGGATGATGGTGTTCCCTCTTTTGCCACACTTGGCTCCATGCTGCTAACCCTTCATGGAGTGTTGCTCAGCGGATGCTGCACAGACAGTGATTTCTTTCTGGATCATGGAGGCCCAAATACCCTGTTCTCCGTGCTTGTGGTGACTGACAGTGCGGTGTCAGGTGTTGTCTCCTGATCTCTCTTGTCTTTCTCAGCTGCTTGTCTCCTTCCAGTCAGCTGGCCAACCCTGATATGTGAGTTACATTTCAGAGGGAAGAAAGCAAGTTCTTTTTATTGTCTTCTTTCCTTAATGACTGCTGACAGTTCCATTGGGAATAATGACACAGAGTTGAAGGAAGAGGATAGGTAGATGACAAAGAGAAGAGTGCAGTGGATAAGCTGTGACAGGGAAATCCTGGAGTTCCAGCCACTTGAGTGTGCTTATTCCCTGTGTGCAGAGGACTCTGCTCACTTGGCAGGAGGGGCCTGGGTGAGCACCTCTGTCCTTCCCCCTGTAGAATCTGCTTCCCCTCCCATAGAGTGGTAGCAGAATAGGCACAGAATGCCCCAACTCTGGACCCACAACTCTCGCCAACCAGTCATCTGTAGTTCCTTAGTTTGACCACCCTCTTCTATGTAGTCTAGGAGCAGGTGATGGGGTGAGGTTGTGGAACTCGATTTGCTGGATGGCCAGTCCAGCACCACTCTTCAGTGGGGACAGTTTTACCTACTGTTGTCAACCTTGGGACCCAGAATAGCCAGTTAAGCTGTGTTATTGTCTCTCTGCTCCAAGTGAGCTTATTGTTTGTCTCACAGTTATCCCAGGGGAACAGGGAGGGGATCACAGTTATGTAAATGTTAGGTAACATAACTGGGTCATCTTTGCAAGCCCATATTAGGTCTAGAGTGTGTGTGTGCACGTGTCCTTTTGGGTTAAGCTGTAAGCACAAGAATCCAGAAAATCTTCCATCTCTTCCCAAAGGATCCAAGGCACCATTCAGTGTACAGCCTAACTCTGTGAAACCTGCTAGAGTTCCACAGACACGTCCTACTGAAATGCCAGGATGGTGACCCATCTAGTCTCTGCTTTGGGGATGGCAATGCGTGTGTGCACACACCCACAGATTCATAAATACATACATACCATAGCCCTCTCCACCATAGGAATATGTGGTTGTCTTGTTTCTTACTGATTTTTAGAATAAGTGGTGGAAACTGCCTGACAAAAGATGCAGACTGGACACTCAGAGGTTCCCAGTCTCACTCGTATCCTGACAAGTTCAAAACACTCAACTTTGTTGGGACCAGATACTAACCATCTTTGCACCTTCATATCTACAAACAACTGAGAGACAACTACAGAGCTGGAAAAAAGAACATTTTACCCTTTGTGACAGCACGGATGGACCCGGAGAACGTTCTGTTAAGTGAAATAAGCCAGTCAGAGAAAGACAAGTACCATATGATTTCACCCATATGTGGAATCTAATGAACAAGCTGAACTAACAAGGAAAATGGAGACAGACTCAAAGATGCAGAGCAGGATGACAGCTAAGGTGGGGGGAGGTGAGGGGACTGAGCAAAAAGGAAAAAGGACTCATGGACATGGACAACAGTGTGGTGACTGCAGGGGGAGGAGGGTATAAAGGGGCTAAATGGTAATGGGAAAAAATACAGTAAAGATTAAATTTAAAAAAGAATATATTATGAAGTTTTAAAATACTGTTGGACAATATTCAAATCTCATGGTGGGTTCACGTCATGGAAACTGAAATTCTAAAGAAAAAATGGCCTTTATTGGATGGCTGCATAATGAACTAGAGTAGTATTTAGTCAGCTAAAAAATCTGGCAGTTTATTGTGTAAATGTAAATGGTAATTATCTACCTAACCTTTTCTTATGTTAAGCATGTTACTGAAAAGGTTGTTTTATTTCCTGATTTTTTTTCTTTCAGGCTTGGCACCATTTATGTGTCTATTAAGTTTAATTTAGGGAAAAGAAGAAAAACATTGCTAAAACCTATTGATAGAAATCACCCCTTTGTGGAATACTATCTAACCTCTTAAGTAGCATGGAAGGTGCTGCATTTACAAACAGTCTCTACATTTATAAACATTGTTTTTCCATGCTGGCAGAAAAATCCAAACAGAATTCATAGACCTATTTTGAATGAGAAATAGTCTCAAGTTGCAATTTATTATTATAATCACTGTTTTTATTAATCATTTAACAATTGTATGGTGTTGATTAATTTTCTGGCAGCGTTATGTTACTAAGATTTCAAGGAAGGGAAAGAAGACATTCCATGCATGCGGTTTTACTTCAATTTTACTCACCAAAACGGTATTTACTTGGTAACAACTCTGGGAATAAGCAGAGATCCAGGCTTTGTCATCTTCCGTTTTAGTGCGTAGCTAATGAGCAGAGCGAGCGTTTGTGGAGAAATAGGTTGGCAAGGCTCTTCAGGGTGTGAGTCACGGGGCGGTCACCGACATCATTAGCGTGTTTGTAGTTCGGATCAAAGACGTCTAGCTTCTCGCATAGTGTGATGTGTCCATGGATGCTTGGTCCATGTGCATTAATGAGGGGGATGGCGAGCCCCTGTGTAATTGTAGATTTGTGCTGACTCTGATGTACAGACGAGGAAACCCCTTTAAGTGGAAATCAGTTTTCCGAGCAATTTATTTATAAATTTGGAAGTAAAGTTTATTTTTAAATGAGGATTGGTCTGCTGTTAGTTTTTAAATTCTGTTGCATTGTTTTCTCTTCCTGGGAGTTCTTTACCCATTTGCCAAAATAGAGATCTCCATCTCTTATACTAGCCCTGTGGTTGTGTCTTGTGCGTATCTTTCAAAGTTTTACATTTGAGAGTGTTTAGTTCTCTAACTCTTAAAAGTACCATCTGGATACCTAACACTTTGAGGGACTGATAGTCTTGTTTCCCCTTGGAAATGAAGAAGTGAGCCCTACACTTCAAACCAAGGGGGAGGCATTGCTTCAGTACCTTGTTCTTCATGGCGTCTAGAAGGTCTTTGAAATTTTGACCATACAAATGATTTTATGAGCAATAAATTTATTGTTTAGCGCAGATATTCAGTAACAGCTTAGGTGCTGAACTAGTTTTTTTTTAATTTTTTTTCTTTAGGGAATATTTCTAGCTTGGGATGGGTAGTCAGAGAAACAGTGAAGTCAGAACAGGGAGTGGGTTGGATTCACCTTATTAAATCATCATTTATTTTCTATGAAAAATTAGCACCTGGTGTTGCAAATCTCAAAAAAATGTTGACAGCCTATTAAAATGCAATTTAGAAGGTTTTAGATACTAATAACAAATAAGAAATACAGAACTCTGTTTTAGCAATAGTGTGGTTCTATACAGATTTTGATTGAAAGCCCATGGGATTTGAGAACATACTCTGTTTGGTGCTTTAGCGATTTTAAAGGATGCCTGTAGAATATATACCTGGAAAGTAAGGGAGCTATCTAATGCAGTTTCTAAGCAACTCTGTAACCTTTTCCTTCTTAGACTTTTTCCCTCCTTAATCGTCACCAGATGATTTTCTGGTCGCTAAGAAGGGGCTCCTTTGCTGGCCTCCAGCCTTCCTTCTGCATAATACATTAGGTTTCCCCCAGGTCTGGATGGCAATACCATGGTGATTTCTCTGGGGCATGATCAATCCAGTGTTCTGCTTCTCAGTTCTCTCCTTGCTCTTTCTGGCAGACTCTGATTACAGGCTGGAACCCCAGGGCTGGTTCCTCTGTGTTACAGAAGCCAGGAGAAAGAATTGGTGAGGATTTGTACATTGGGTGAATATGTGCCCCGTTCTTCATAACAGTGTGGTCATCTCTTTCTGGAATGAATGTCTACCTTTGCTCTCACAGAATTTCCTCTTGGTTGAGTTTATTTTTACTGGTGTAGTTGGTATGACTGAAACTGTAGTCTAATAGCTGGTACATTAAGTTAGCTCTGTGGTTGTCTCTCAGCTGTGCGTAGATGTGAAGGGGCAAAGATGGTGAGTATCTGGGTCCTGTCTTTGATCAGGACACACTAGGGAGGGAAACATGCGCTTTGTCCTGTTTCTAACTGGGAGGCCATTATTTGAAGAATGAAAGTTAAGGAGACAGTGTCAGTCTGGGACTCAGAGAAACGAGATCTTCCATAGACGTGGAGGGGATGAAGTGAGACAAGGCTCAGCAGAAGCGCATACATGCAGATCAGGATGGACCAGGAGTTAGTGGTCAGCAGATGTGCGGCGCGAAATGTTGGCCATTCCATTGGCCCTTTTGGCAGGGCAGGTGTATCATGCTGGGTAGATGTGATCCTCTAAATGAGCCAGACCAGCCCGGACATGACAACCAGATGCACTGTGAGTTGCTGAATTCAATTCTGGACCAGAAAAAAAGGCGTAAATTGGACATATTGGCTAAGTTTTTTTAAGAGACATTTGTAAGAAAAGCTATCCATTTGTTTCAAACTTTTCTCATTATAAGCCACAATTGCTAATGGGAAACTGATGGCATTTCTGTGTCCTCGCATTGCTTCTGCCCTCTCCCTCACTGTATTGATGCTGCTGAAGAAGCTCGAAATGCCAGCAGAAGGTTAAAAGGGAAGGCTGCAGAATTTTCATACCATTACAATCTGGGTGGCGCAGAGAGGTGCTATTATATGAATAAATCAACTGTATTGATTTCAGGATAATTCAATTTTTATATTATTTTTCTGTTAAAAGTCCCTATTCTAGAAGGGACAGCTCCGTCTTGCAGTAGACTTCCAGTTAATAAATGTAGAAGGGATAATGGAAATAGGAAATCATCATTTGGCAAACATCACAGCAATAATAGTTGCAGGCAAGAAGCATTGATGTGTACTAAAACTAATGGGTGAAAGTATGATGAGAAACGGGGTATTTGTATAGTCCCAAAGTAGCTCTCTACAAGAAATTTATAAGTTTAAAAGGGAGAATAGTAATTTTACAGTGGAAGACCTAGTAACCATTACCTTAACCAAGTAATCAAAGCTAATGCCACCAACAACGAGACAAGTCAGTATCATGTACCTCTTCGGATGATGCAGAAGAGAGGAGAAATCACTTCTATGATAGTCTTTCCAAAAATGCACACCTTGAATTTACTCATGAGGATGCATCAGTTAAACCTAAGTTGAAAGACATTCTACAGAATAACCAGCAAATACTCTTCAAATGTCAAGGTCATAGCAGACAAAGAAAGATTGAGGAAATGTCACAGATTAAAGGAGACTAAGGAGGCAGGACAGTTAAATGCAGTGTGGGTTCCTCAACTGGATTCTGAACCAACAAAAGGGCATACCTGTGACAGCTGGCAAAGACTGAAGAGTCTCTTGATTAGTTAATACCATAGAATCATTGTTGATTTGCTCCCATTGTTATATTGTTATATAACCTGGGAAAGTTGAGTGACAGGTAAATGAGAAATTTGCACTGGTTTTCAACTTTTTGTAAATTTGAATTATTTTTTAAAAAGGAAAACTCTTCTTTAGGGGACATTAAGCTTCACCGCACTAGCAGGTTCATTAACTTCCTGATATCCTGTCTCCGCGCATACTTAGTCAAGAAAATGAAAGCACATGGAGACTTCCCTTTGATGTTATCATTTTACTTGGATATTCGGACTAAATTTTCTAGCTTCTCAAGGCTCCTCTCTCCTCTTACCACCAGTAAGAAAAGATACGCATAGCTCTGTGGGGAGAGGGAAGTTTCAGCTTTCCCCAGTACCTGGGGCTTCCTCCCCTCGAGTTTTGTTAACGAAGGGTCCTGTTGATCGCAGAGGCACATAATACTGTGACGGTGCTGCGGGTAGAAACCGAGTTCTCTCATGGGGCCTCAAGGAAAGCATTCTGAGAGACTCCCACATGGGGGTTTGTGGCATGGTAAGATTAGAAGGCTGCCTCTAGGTACCCACTGTCTCATCTCCATGAAAAGAGTCCAGCTTTGGCTTCATTCAAGGCCAAAACAAAGGCCAGTGTCCAAAGATTCTGTGCCACTGATCAGGCTTCAGCAGTCTCAGTCTCCGACCAGGTAGCTTAGTGCTGTTCCTGGCTGCGACCCGCTGCTGTGCTGCTGTACCGAGGCTCCCGCCTGGAGACTGTGTTTGGAGTTTGGAGTCCAGACGGCTGCTAAGGCCACATGGTTGCTAAGGAAAGAGAGCGTGCTAACTAACAGGGCAAGCACATGTTGGGGGAGGGGAGCTCCGTGTTAGCTGGGATTATATTATCTTGGGCTTGGGGAGGACCAGGTGCCTTTTCAAAATAACCAATCAACTTCCCAAGCTTTTGCAGGCTTCTGATGAGCCCACCCCCTAGCCAATCCATTCCCCAGATCTCCTGCATTGTATCTCTTATCCACTCTGATCCTCTGCCCAGGCTAGACTGACAGGCCTCATATGGTCACTCTCTTGGCTCCTACTATACATGTGCTTACCTCTCCCCTTGTTCTTATCCCTCCCCCAGTGGTTTGTGAGGGGCAGACACCTGGTTCTCAGGGGAGTGTGTGAAGCTGTAACTTCCTGGTGAAGCAAGCGGGCTTCTGCTCCCTAGTTTATTATGTTTTATTATGCTTAATAATGTCTGATTTCCTTTGCTTCCTTCCTTTATTAATAACTAGCTAACTACTTTTCCCCAACAAATGTATTGAAGCTTAAGCTTCAGACCCCTTCACTCTCATGGGCCTCCTCCAAAGCCCTCTACTTAATTTTCAATTCATAAGACCAGACTTTTTTCTTAAAGAGGGTCCTCCTGTACTTTACTTCAGGCCCCACAACACCTGGAATTCTCCTACTTAATAGGAATGTTTTGCCTCAGGCAGCCCACGAAATAAGACAACACAGCCCATTTACATCCTGGCTCATATTTCAAAACAACAGAGAGAAAAACAACATCAGGTTGAACCCTAATAGAATGTTTTGAAAGTTTTCCTTTGATTTGATTCAGGACCTGGCTAGGCCAAATTACAATCAAAGTAAACAAAGGTAAGTGCAAATGGAAAGTGTCCTTGTCAGCAGCCTGGAGTTGAGCACAGTAGTTCCAGAGATCAGCGTTGCCACACCCAGAAGATCGCTGCGGGGAGGAGCCCACCTTGGCTTTCAGCAGCATTGCTTAGGCTGGACTTGAAGTTGTAGCTGTACACACCAGCCAGTGTTGCAGCCAGTACTTCCACCCTCAGCCCAGCCACCAGCGCTTCCCACTTTGTTTATCTCTCAGGCAAATCACAGCCCAGGTTTCTTTAACCTCAGGTTCGAAAGCACTGGACCTCACAAGAAGAGGCACATTATTCATATGTGTTGTATAAAACATGGGATCAAGCCTGGGAGCAAGAAATTTGGACTCGGTGTTGACAGCCCCTCTTCCCTGTCACTTGTTAATTTCATTTTCCTCCTCAGCTTGTGTCATTGCCTAAAAATTATTTAAACACAGGTTCTCATATTCTGTGGTTTAACTCTTAAGGTCTTTGTAACACGTGGGATTTAACGATCTCTTTCTCTGTGAACATTTATCTTGCGCTTATTCTGATGGAAATTTGATCTCTATTTTGGGGGAGTGTCTTTTGTTAGCTGTGAACTTAGTTATTCTAGCCTTGTATTTCGCATGGCCTTATTTTTTCCTGGTCCCACACTTGTGAAATTGGAAGGTTCCAATTGCAATACAAGAAACACGGCACTCATTTTGAAATTGACCGTGTGTGTGCATGTGTGTGTGTGTGCCTGCGTGTGTTTGGAAAGTCTTACCACCATCTCTTGCTTCTATAGGTTGGTTGAATGTCTGTGTTTCCATAGTGAGCAGTGGACAGAGTGTAGAATTGCTTTGCATTATTATATTAAACTAGTTGCACTAGGAATAAACTGTTATGAAATAAAGGCTGCTGGGATGGAAGCCCCACTTGAGAATTGTTCCCTTTTTTTAATAAAATACTTAAATCTAGCAATGTTATTTTTGATGTCGTTTTTACCCCTGGGCCTTGGAAAAATCAGTTGTTTGATGGTGAAAGGAAATCAGAACCAGAGAGAATACCATTTTCAAGGGAGACTTGCTGTGAAGGTTATTGGGGGAACCATGACAGGTTTACCAGAAAAGTGTTTCTAAAATGTGTATGAGTGCATCCTTTCCCAAAACACTGGGACTATGCTAGAAAGGACACAGCAGTCATGACAGTCCCGAGTGAGTGTGAGGGCCTCACATGCAAAAGGTCCTGCTGGCCATCAAAGACCTGCGGATGCGGAGAGATGATGAGAGATGATTGCATTGACTTTGAACTCTATCCGATTTAAGGTTCTTCAGTGTGTCCAGCCAAGCCATCGTGCCCTTCCTATCCTCCCGTAATGCTGGATGTGTGGCTGTGCCTGCCCCTCACCCCCCAATTTGGCTGTCACTCTACAGAGGAAATAAAAAAGCAGCAGCAGACCCAGTTTCCAGGCTGTTTTATTTTACGGAGATGCTAAAAGGCAGCTTTATTTTATATTGATCATACGAGGGAGCTTGCCAAGTACGGTGTTAATTGGGTCCTCTGGAATTCTAGGCCCCTGGGACCAGAAGCTTTCTAGTGAGGAAGGGAAAAAACACCCACAGGCTGCATGGAAATGAAATCCAGGAGCCTACAGTGTCCCAGTTGCTGGTGATTCGGCCAGCTCATTTTCTATCCAGTTGCTTATTTCAATTAGTTTTGTGTTATGTTTCCCCACACCCCCCTTTCCTGCAAAGCTGTGAAGCCTTGTTTTGAAAACTGCTGCCCCAGAGTGCACTGGTTTGGCTGTCCTGTCCTCATTGTTCTAATGCTCATTTTATATGTGGGTCACATCTTAGCACTCTCCCCTCCCCCTCACTGGCCTCCCATTCCTCTGCCCATCTCCCTCCCTGCCCTATCCCCTATACATTGCCTCCCCCACCCCTCTCACACACACACACACTCTCTCTCTCTCTCTTTTCTCCCCACAAGTGGCAGAAGTAGGGGCTGATTCTTTCAGGAGCTTGAAGCCGAGTCATTCAAACTTAGCTGGTTGCTGTGCATTTAGTTTATGGCAAGAACCACTTCACCTTCGTGGAAGTCATTATTCTGTTCTTCTCCCTTTTTCCCTCATCCCACCCCTTGCTCTTTTCCCCTCTCTCTTTTCAGGACAAAGGTTTTTAAGAAACTTAAGATTGCTGCTTCGTTCGGCCCTTTCTTGTTACCCTGGTAGCGGGTATCTCAGACAGTGAAGGATGGAGCAGGCGGGCTGGAGTTTTACGCACAGGTCTTTGGGGGTTGCAGAATGAGTCCGCTGAGGAATGTGGTTGTGCTGGGCATCTTTCTTCCACTTGTTCTGACTAAGAGGAAAGGGCTTCTGTAGTGTGCTGCTGCAGAGAATTGGGCCGTTGTTTTATTTCCTTTGACTAATTGGCCCTTGACGGAAGATTGGACTGAGAGTTTTTGCCTGACTTCTGTAGCTCACCCTGTTAGATCTCTCTGATTTTTTTTTGAGTGTCTGAAGGAAAAATAACCTTGGCAATCTTGGGACTATTGATGGAATGTCTATTTACATGTATTGAAGGGGCAATAAACCTTTTGATTCCATGATGTTTCTTTTCATTTAAAACCTTTCACTTCCCGAAGAAAAGATGAGGTGCCTACATAGTCAACGCTTTCAGTGATTTCTGTAAACTCTGGGAATAAGAGTGTGATTCTGTCTTAACCTAAGAATATTTTAATTCAGCAGATTACATTTTTTTCCAATTAAAAATTACAGTGTGTTCGAGTAATCGAAGTGAAGAAAGAGACTATTTAAATAAATAGTAACATTTGCACTGATTGGTCAGTTACGTTGGTGCAGATAAATACATGTATGATAAATATAAATCACCCATTTTCCCTTTTGTTTTATGTATTTTTAGAAGAAATTTTCTGTGTTTAGAATTCAGACATAAAATTGAAGCACAGGCAAAAGACTCTTAGTAGTAAGAACTCTTACAAAAGTGTTGACCATGCAGTTATGTTTTTAAAAGTAATTGAAACTAGAATATCAATTGCCTGTTATCTCTTGGAAAAACTTAAGAAACATAATTTCAAAAAAGATTGTGCATTACTATGGAATTTATACAGTTTGAAGCCAACGGAGGTTTATTGAAAGAAATGAGTATGCCTTATTTCCTTAAGCATTGGTGGTTTGTGAAGGCTCCTTGGTAGTAGTGTAGGTTGTATTTTATTGGAGATGGAGATCCCTTTAATGGTATTTTCTCTCATGGCCGCTCCTCAGGGTATGTGATGCGTGTCACAGTCTAGCTCTATTTATCAACTGGTCTCATGAGCCGTAAATGAAGGAAAGGTGTATGTTGAGATACCTAATTTAAGTCAACCTGTTTTATTTATTACTTTATAAAATTTGGTCCAAAGAGCGTGTAGGAAATGTTCCCTCCAAAAGGGCATGTTGGTGCCTCTACTTACACAATCTAGTGATGGTCGCAAAACGAACTCTTCCTGTGGTGGTTTGTCCTTGCGAAGAGACAAGAAGCAATGCATACACTGAGGGGAAGATGCTCTCTGAAAAGGGAAAAGCCTTCGTTTCCTTGACTCAGGGGGTCCTGTTGGGATCGCTGGAGATTGAGCAGGTAGGGTAGGACCCAGTTTTAGAGCCTCCTCTCTCCCACAGCTAGCTCTCACCCCCCCATTTCCATAGTGGGGTGTCTTTGGCATTAAATCCTTCCGGTTTCTTTAATGTGTCAGCAGGATGGCTTTCCCTTCCACTCAAAATCGATAGAAATGGCTCAGATCAGCACATGTTCTGAAGACCTTAAGTCTCCCCTCCCGTATTTTATCCCAAACATTTCCTTCTTAATACAAAGAAAAAGTAAGGAAAAAACCTCCAGATCTTTGCTTATATGCACTTTTTTCAGTTCTAGGTCTTTAAGCTGTGTTTTCTGAAATTACAACTGGATTTACCCCTTATATAAAATATAATACTTTTTCATGTACTCAACCAGTGATTCTCAGCCTGGGGGTGTCTCTAGGGCTCACCTGGGGGGTTTCTGAATGATGCCGCTCCAGCTGCCACTCTCAGGGAGTTTGTTCTGTAGGTGGCCTCCGTGCCTGGTACATGGTACGTGTTCTGTAATATTCACTGAATGTTAAGTATTGAAATGCTTTCAGAGTACATTCTAACAGGCCATATTGCTTAACAGTCACTGCAAAATTATTTCCTTTTTCTCTTTAGGTGAATTTGGAGAAAAGCACTTTGGTGCTTCCTACATGCATGTTGGGAAAAATAGGGCTTCTTTTGCAGCTGTTTTCAAACCTCTGAAAACTGGTGAATAGGGTCCTCTAATCGTTGTCCCCCACGCAAAACAAATACAGGGGTGGACAAAAGTAGGTTTACAGTGGTGACGTGAAACACAGAGTTTATTTTTGTATTATAATGTATTGATTATTATATTACTTATTTGTACAATATTACAGATGTGAATGTACTTTTGCCCACTTCTGTGGTTGTTATACTTCTGTGGCAGTCATACTAATAACAGTCCTCTTAGAAATTACTGTGTACCCCACTTCCATGGTTCTCGTGAACCTCAGAAGGATATGATGGAGAGAACCCAGCAAACTGAAACACTCTCTTTTCACCTCTGCATTTTGGGTTATATATTTCTTCTCACTGGAACCAGTAGGAGTGTGTTTCTTGGATAATAATTATGTGTTTCCCAAACAAGCGCTAAGACACCGAGGTAGACATTACATATCAGCTGAGGCGCCATCTCTGTGGATCTGACGTAAGCATTTGGTTTTTCTGTTAAAGCTTCTCTCCTCCAGTATCTTCTCTACTTTAGACTGAGTCTTAAAAATTGTGAGAGGTCCCTAAGGGATAGAGGCAAGACCTTTAAATAAAAGAAAGTTCAGAGCTGTTAATATCTTAGTATTACCTGTGATATGATATCTTAAATGATCCTTAAATTATTCCCAGCTTTCTAATCTCTGAATTTTAGTCTTTATTTCTTTTATAAGTTTAATCACTTCTCAGTCTCAGTTCTGCTGTAACACTTGTTTTGAAAACAAGAATTTGTTGCAAAGCAATTGATATGTTAGAGAACAAACGTAGTGCAAATGCTCCATGTGCTTATGTGCCATTTCCTCCTGGAGAAACACTAGGTGAATCAGAACTACAAACTACAGCCAGCTGGACGCCACTCAGCACGACCCCAAATGTTTACACAGCCAGTCACCTGCAGCCTCAGTGTCCCCATGGGGTATGAGCCCCACCGATCCCCATTTGGTGTTGCAGCTTTCCATTTGATGTCAGCCCACCCCTCCACTATGCTTCACCGTCATAGACAAGCTGCATCCTCTCCCACACCCTATTCCAGGCGAACTCTAGGTTTTTATATGAGATAAAATGCCATTAGTACTGTAGCATTTATCTGTTTCTTCACTATTTCACACATGTAAAACTGTGCTACTATTTTTATTAAGCTTCTGCTTTCGATTTATTGTTACTGATACCCCTTCCCAGCTCTGTACTCCTAGGCCCCTGCTCCCACAAGCCCTGTGGTTTTTACTGCACCGTTTGCGTCACATAGAGATTTTTAGGAAGGCCTGTGTTTTACTGCAGCAGAACTGACTGTAATGAATTTTGGTATGCTAAAATTTTTAGAGGCTAAATGCTGAGGAGATTTAGCATGTTCTAGCATTATTTTCTGTGCATGGGGTCAACTTCATGTGCTTTTACCTGCTTTGCATTTTTCCCTCAGTGGCTCTGTAGGATTGCCTCAGGATGATCACTTTTCAAACCTCCAAATGCCAGGGAAAGTTGTATGGAATTTTCAAAAGCAAACGCCACTGAAAGATAGATACTTGGTCCAACCCTAAAAATATGATGTGTTTTGTGGTCTTAGGTAATTAACAATTAAGGCCATGGGATCATGTAATTTCTAACACATTCTAAGGTTCAGATTAAAACATGGAGATGGCATCATTCTTTTGGTATAAACTTTGTTAAATGCAGACAACTGTACTTGAATAACAATAAAATAATTAAAAAAACTTTATCAAATTAATCCAAATTTGATCATTTTTACAGTTACAAAAAACTAACGTCTTCATTGCATGAAACAAGGAGGAACACTGGGCTCTCTCGGTGGAAGGGAGGCGTGCTTTGCTCTCCAGAAGTGGCAGAGCAGTGGTGTCTACTATAGGCGGGTTGGCTTGCTTTCAGTGATTTCTCACTGCGGGCCTGGGAATTGGAGTTTGGGTTTCTGTTTCTGATTCTGCTCAGGTTTCTGACTTTTGGCCGCAAGCACTTACAGCCTAATCATGCTCTGGGTGTCATCTTGCCACTTCCTGCTGGGTTAATATTTGTTTTACCACTGAACTTGCCCTTTAGAACTTTGCAGAACTTCTCTGGGGAGTTGAATATGACTGGGTCAGAGTGTAGAGCCACAACTGGGGCCCTTGAGTTGTCCTAGGGTCCCCATTGGTTTCTAGCTCTGTTTCTATCAGGCTGTATGGCCAGGTTCTTTCGTCTTCAGTTGTAAAATGGAGCTCCTTCCCTAGAACTTTTTTTTTCTTTTAAAGTGAACTATATGAAGGCTTTTAGGGCAAACTGTGGTAGTTAGAGAAGGTGAGATGACCATGCTCAGAATTTAGTCATGTGGCTAAAGGGTCGGAGCTTTGACCATTTAATGCATTTTTATTCTTAAACTTACTATTATGGACTGGATGTTTGCATCAATCCAAAATTCATTCGTTGAAGCCCTAACCCTCGCTCTGTGGTTATTTGTTGAGAGGTACATGCTAGAGGGAATCTGAAACCATGAATATCACAAAACCATTGTTTAAGCACATGATACAAAGAGTTCACTATTGGAGGACATTTTTGTTCATTTATGAAACAATATTGGGTAGTTAAAACTCAATTTACATCTTAGTATATGTTTGATCCTAAAATAAAACCTGATGTAATGTTATTTAAATTTGTAATTGTAGCCCTGGCCAGGTGGCTCAGCTGGGGGAGCAGTGTCCCTTACAACACAAGGTTGTGGGTTCAATTCCTGGTCAGGGCACATGCCTAGGTTGTGGGTTCGATCTCTGGTCAGGGCGAGTAGGGGAGGCAACCGGTTGTTTCTCTCTCACATCAATGTGTCTTTCTCTCTCCCTTCTTCTTTCTCTAAAAAGTAATAAAAACATATCCTTGGCTGAGGATTAAAGATAAAAGAATGTAATTGTAGACAAATCATTATTTTTCTGATGGATTTAAAGTAAATTAAGCAGTATATATTGTATTACTTATTAAATGGGGAAAGGTTGAAATTTGTCTTCATACATAATGAATGTTATTAAAATTGTTTCAAATGAACTTTATGATAAAATCTTTAATAATGTATTGATCTCAAGTGAAATGTTTCATTTTAAGTCTCTTATCATATACTATGCAAAAAGGATGAAATGATTAAAAGATTTCCTGAGGGGTTTCCGGTGATTATACATTATTGTGAATAAAGTATTCCCAAGTTAAAAATGAATAGACGATGCTGGGCTGAAAGATCCCCAAAGGCCTCTGCAGAGTCTTCAGCTCCAATACGCTTGGAACAAAGCAGAGTTAGGAGTACAAAACTGGAGAGGAAGAAGCGATCATCTAGGAAGTGTAAAGAAGACATTCTACTTGTAACTCAGCAGGTTTAGAGGGTCTCATTTGGCTGAAAGAGTGAGGTTTGGGTTCTCACAGTCTGCACCCTAAGATAACGTGTCTGTTGGCAGCTGTATAAATGTTGGTTGTTGAAGAAACGTATCCAAAATACATATTTATTAGTTGCTTTGAGTAAAAAATAACTAATCTAAATGTCTGTTTTTCTCTTCACAATGGCTCTCTTAAAATCATGCCAAAAATATGCCCCCACCTAGCGTGCTTAACAAGGTAAATTGGAGATGGTTTACCTCTTGAGCACTTCACAATTAATTGCTTTGGTTAGTCTCAGCAAATTATACAACCCAAACATAGATCTGTTTTCTAATGTCCCCACAAAATTAAGCTGCAAAAATGCATACAAAGTAAATGGTGACTGAGATTGCAGGGTGCCCAACTTTCATGTTCCAGGAAAAGATGATTAAATCACACTTTGAAGTCATTCTGTTTCATGAACATTTTGATCATAGGTCTAGGTTAGGGAAGGTCTGTGGGATGTCTATGCTGCTGTGTGCTAAGCTGAGTAAACCATTTAATAGCTTCATTGTAGCTTTCAGGCAATGATTTCCCACATGCCAATCTTTCTCCATTCTGGGGCTAGGCTTTTTGGGAGAGCCATGGTTTAATTTGAACAAGGAAGGAATTAACCAATCACTCTCCCAAGTAATCCTAGGAGGTAGCAAATGAGGAATTGGGACTTGAGTGCTGATGATTCTGGAGGTAGGTAGGTTGGTTGCAAGGAAGGAAGAAAGGAAAGAAGGATGGAAAAAGGGAGGGAGGGAGGGAAGGAAGGAAGGGTCAGGACCACGCACATTTAAAAAAGTGCATGTACTTAGTGGGGAATGCATTAATCCCTCATCTACAACTATTTACGGAGCAGCATGCCTGGTCCTGTCCTAGAACTGGGGCTACGTCAGTGACTGAAGCACATCTTCCCTCATGAGACCTTCATTCCAGTGGGAGGACTTTGGTCCCTTGCTGACACACAGTCTGAACAAGATACCCTCCGAATGATTATTAGATACTCCTCCGAACAGCATGGGGCAAGGAAAACGGGATCTCTGCCCCTGTGTAATTCGTATTTTCACAAAGAAGAAGTGGAAGACTACAAAAGCCTTCCTCTAGGTGTCTGTTCAAGTCATTGGGGTTTCATGGATTGATAGTCTGGAATGAGTCAAGGTGATAAATAGTGAACAAGATGTGTTCAACAGGTGACATGGAAATGATGGGAAAAATGCAAAGTAAATGACTTCAAACATTGTTTGGTTGTCTGAGGTTTCAGGCGACAATATACCATTTTTTGCTTCACTTCATATATATTTTTAAAAAGCTGTGTCGAACCTTTTAAACCCACCTTGCGTTTAATAGGTATAATAATGTGAATCTTCATTGTAACAGCTCCAGCACCATTGACTCATTTAATGCCCTGTGTGAAGTGTTGGTGATACAAAAATGAATATGAAATGACCCCCAGACTTAAGGACTTACAGATGAATGATTTGAAAGTCTTATGGACATCTGCTTCTGGAAGCCATTTTTTTTCTTGTGCAGTTCTGTTGGTTTATGTGGAGGAGAGAGGGGAAATGAGCTCTGAATAGAAACCACTCAGTAATATATCTTCAGGGAGTCCTTTTGTAATAAATTCCTACTATAACCATGTCTGTGTATTTACCATTTTTGACCTAAAAATGAGATTCTGAGAATATGAGGGTTATGAAAATACTGGATTTGCTTATACTAGTGTTTCCCAAACTTTATTTGATGGAAAAATGTTACCAGTTATGGGAGATGGCTGTGGAGAAGTCTCCATGGCTGAATGATTTTGGCAAACTTTGGGCTGAAGGACGTGAGCACGTTTTTCTTATTTATGCTTTTTATAACGTTTAATTGGCTGATGACCATTGTGAATCCCCAACATGGGTTATATCTGGAAATATAATCCCAAATTCCCACCCTCCACAGACTTCCTGAACCATAATCGTGCAGGATGAGAACTGGGGGTTTTCATTGAGAATGTGTTTGGGAGACTCCGTGGAGGCAGTTAATTTCAGCACTGGCCCCAGGCACCATCGACAAGCCGAATGTCGCCCTCCCCAACATACTTAACAGCAAAAATTCATTTACCTAAGAAATGCGTGTTGACATTTATGAAACTAACAGATTAGGAAATGCTGGCTGACACATTCTCTTACTAAAAGCCTAAAGAAAAAAAAAAAAAGATCGTTAGCAAGTTGATTAGTTTGGGACCTTACTTTGAGTTGTATGTTTCGTGAGTGGTTGTTGTTCAGGTGGCAGTAAAGATCTAGCCCGTGTTGTGAGACCGACCGTGCTGATGTGTTATTATTTTTAAAGTGGTAGTTATCTCACTGACAGTATCCTCAGACATCGGTTCCTCTTCTTTGTCCACATCCCTCATAGAGATTGAATGTAGTATGAAGTGAATTTTGTTTTATTCTCTCACTTTGCTAGGGAATAATGCTTAAACTTGTTTGATATAAAACCCAAATCCTCAGGGATAGGAACTTTTGTAATTAAAGCAAATTTGATAAGGTCTTGGCATAAAATAGATAAGTCTTCAAAGAGAGGAGAGAATGAAAGATCTTACTAAAAAACTTCTCGATTGCTTTTAGACCTGGTTTTTAGATTACTAATTTATTATGCTGAAGGGCTTTACAGCGGCATAATTAGAGTGATAAAATTAAACAAATATAATACAAAAATACTTCTTCTGAAAAGATCATGATTTTTCTGAGGGGGAATAAAAGGTGGAAAGCCTACAGAGAGGTCTGACTTTCTCTCCAGAAACACTCTGATTCCGGGTTTCAGAGCCGGGCTGTGGAGCTGAGTCAGCCCAGACTTGGAGACCTGTGTCTTGAGTGGAGATAATAAGCTGTCCTGGTTGACCCCTGTCATGGGCATTAGCATCAGATTAAGTCTAAATACAACCTTTTTTTCATTTTGAATATTCTTCTGTGTGGAAAGCTTTTTCATAAAAACCTCTTGGAGTTTCTGATCACTTACTTCATTTCAGTACCGTGTAAACCAGATCACCATTTTTGTTCAAGTGACGGGGCCTTTGAGGTTATAGGTGGAGGAAGGAGCTTTGAAAACCTTAATTGCTGAAATTCAGACTCAGGTTAAATGTAGGCCTTGTCTTACAGTCCAGGGAAACCAAGTGAATGTAAGATAACAAAGCATAACAGTACATGAATGGTGGCCTCTAACCCACTTCCTGACAATTATAATTGTTCTGAAGATGCCTGGAAGAAAAGACCAATTATCTTTGATGTTCCTGCATGCTGGAACTCTCTGTAGCTCCTCATTGAAGACTGCCGCCAGGAATTTGAAGGTAATTCTTGCGGAGAGATTCTAGGAACCAGGTCCTTTAATCTGATAACATTCAAAAATCCATTTCAAGCATGTTAGGTAAATTATGCCAAGGCTCTGGGGAGATATCTCTGGAATGTGAATATTCTCTGGGGATCCCCATGTGACACCTGGAGCAGGTGAGAGTCCTGCAGCTTGTGAAGTCATTAAGGGGCAGTTTGACAAGCTTGACTTGATCCTTTCTAATTTGCCTGCCAGCCCTGCCAACTCCAAGCAGTTGGTGGGGACCTGAAGACACTTCTTCTTCGGTTCCGTATAGTACAAACAGTGAAAAAATTCTGCTCCCTTGACTAATGCTGCATGAAAGCATTTTTATTTTTTTGCTGAGAAAAGGTGGAAGGCCCTCAGGTTGGTGGTTGCTGTTAAGTTAGAAACCTTATCGCTGACTATGTAAGTGTACAGAATGGGCATAATGCTCCTTTATTCTTTTTGTCCCCAGTTTTTACCTGTGCTTTTACTGAAGACAGACGTTTTCTCATTCTGACAGGGACTCCCTACTTTGTCTCTCCTTCGACATGTGGCTAACATGGTGTACGTGCTCTTGGAATGCAGGGCTGTGGCGTGTCAGCAGCAGCTTGAGTGACATAGATTAGAGGCCATTCTTTATTTGAAAGGATGTGTGCATTTCTTTTATACATGCCTAAGCCCTTATAACTCAGGGTCTGGCTCCAGAGCCGTATTCATGTTGGCAAAATAGTTTAAAACCAGCAGTGGTCCCTGAGTAGGCAACCTAACATTACCAGGAACACTGAAAACGTGCTTCTAACAGGCTTCATCATGTACTCACTGGTTTCTGAGCCCAGTTTCCCCACCTTCCCATCTGTGAAAAGTGGCTAACTTAACCTACCTCACAGGGTTGTCTTCAGGTAAAATGAGACAGTATATTTAAAACACCGGTGTCAGGTACATCGTACATACTTGATAAATGGTACTACAATTATTGTTTGGAGTCACTGGACTAACATGAAATACATGCGTCTTTTTTCTTTTGGGGGAACAGGGGTCTTTCTTTGACAGTCTAAGTGATAAATGATATGTGTGGAATAGAATTTCTGAATTAATCCATCTTTGCTCTCAGGAAATTGGTCACCTTACATTGGTGGCTGTGATCGAGAACAGAATAAAGAGATGGGCACTTGTCACATCATCAGCAAGCTTTAGATTACTGGAAGGCTCTTTGGTATTCCTTAACTTTTCTTTTTTACTTTGGCTACTTCTAGTGTATATTTACCCCTCAGTTATGTATAAATATGAAGTCTGTCTGGGAAAAGGTCAGTTATTGATTATATAACAAGAATGGTTTCCAAGACATTGGATGTAAACTGGCAGCCAAGGAGAGTGGACTGGAATGCGCATGCGTGAACAGTGATGACTTCACTGTACTAGTCAGTGGGGGTGGTAGACATCATTGAGTGAGCATGTGCACTGTGTTACCAACGCGTTCAAAATTACTGATCCAGTAGAGTAATGGATCTCCATCAGATTTTGCATTAAGTTTGAGCATTCCTTCACGGAAACTATTCAGATGATTCAGAAGGCCACAGCTATGGGCAACTGGTGATTGGCAGTTTCATCACAGACAACACACCCGCTCATGTATCACGTCTTGTGCACAGTTTTTTGGCAACGTATCAAATCATTCAGGTAGCTCAGCCCCTCTACAGTCCCGACTTAGCACCCTGCAAGTTCTGGCTTTTCCCAAAACTAAACTCACCTTTGAAAGGGAAGAGATTTCAGACCATTGATGAGATTCAAGAAAATACAACAGTACGACAGGGCAGCTGATGGCAATTAGGAGAACTGTGTGAAGTCTGAAGGTGCCTACTTTGAAGGGGACTGAGGTGTCATTGTCCTTTGTACAATGTTTCTTGTATCTTGTATCTTCTTCAATAAATGTCCATATTTTTCAAATTACATAGCTGGATATCTTCTGGACAGACCTCATATTCTATCTAATTTATAAAATTAGAAGATAGAAAATTTGTATTGTTTGTATTGTTTAGAAATGCATTTGACAGCAAATAATAGAAAACCTTACTACAGCAGCTTAAACAAATAGAGGTTTATATTGCTAATTTAACAAGTAACCCAGAGGTGGGTGGTTACTAACTTTGGCTTAGGGCCTCAGCAATCTTAGGGCCAATGTTTCTGTGATTCTCACAGATTTCTCTCTCTTTTTTTTTCATGTGGTTGCATGATGGCTAACGAATTCTGGACATCACATCTCCATTCACACAGGAAGAAGGAAAGTAGGAAGGGCCATGCTGTCTGTCACCTATTTGTTATTTATGCTAATGTCATTGGGCTAAACTGAATTACATCGTAGCAGCAAAGGAGGTCAACCATGATAATCACCTGGAGTTGGACATATTTACTCTCTAATTAAATACAGTGCTATTTAAGCAAGAGCAGGATGAGGAATATTGGGCAGACACAAGTAGCGCCCCACAATATTACAGGCTGAGCTCACCTTTTGTGCAAGCTGCCTTCTAAACTAGAGGAATTGGGTGCCAGGGGAAACGATTGATTCTAAGAATTCCTAATCCTTCTCCCTATGAACTGAACACACCTCATGTGGTATTTATTAGGTGCACTGGACAAAAAGGGAAGCATTTGAACCAGCCAGTTGCCTGCCTCAAGCTTCCTTCTTTGTTTCATTTTATTCATCAGGGTGATTGTAATTTATGGTGGGTACTATGGGTATAGTGTTGGACCATGTTTGGCCATGGGACCGGGCATAGCCGCCTGGTGTTTTCTTACACAGTCTACATTCATCAAGGCAGGAGCCCATCCCTCCCACCCCACCCCTACTTCATCCAAGATGGGGTGTTATTTCCTACCTGCTTACTTACTCCCAAGACTCACTTATAAATAGGGACCTATGTTGACTCAGTTATTATCTGGATTACTGCATCACAGCTGAATAATTCTGTAATAATTCTAGGGGCTAAATCTTTCCTAGAATCAGCACTCACCGGGCCCAGTACAAAGTTGTTGGTTCCTTATGCTACTATTGCATTTGAAAAGCACACTTGGACGTTCCCTTCCCTCTACTCAGTCATTTTTCAATGTAAAATAGATATAACCAGGACTTGCAGATATTTCTTATGCAGTGGAGATAGTTTTTCAATAATCTTTATAAAAAGATAGGGAGTTGCTTCTGCTTATCATGTAACCTGTTCCTGACATTTTCTGAGTAAAAAGCATATATCTATGTGCTTTCTATTCAAAGGCACAAGGGTAGATTTCCTTTTATTATTATTTTTTCTACTTGTGAAGCCAGGAATCAAAACCATGGAATCAGAGAGTTCAGATTTCTTTATAGTTGAAGCAGAGTGAAGCAAGGGATGGACAGAAATAGGTCACATTGTGTTGGAAAGACCAAGACACTGAGGAATTTCTTGGAGTGTTCGGACTCTGAGGGATTCTTACAGTGGGGCAGAGTGTTTCAGAAAATTCAGAAGCCAATATTTAGAGTGGATGGCAGCCTGTAAACATTTAAAAAACACTTACTAGTCTGCGTGATTTTTTTTTCTAGCCAAAGGAAATTATTTGGGAATTTTCTTTAATCCTTTGTTAAGAAGAGATTCTTAGAAGGTGGGTTAAAAGTGTCTCTCCAGTTGCATATAGTCCCTGATTGGTTTCAGACGTTGCCAGCTCCCCATGTGTCTAGGTGATGGAGGTAGCAGCAGTTCCCTGAGCTGAGAGCTGTGGGTCCTAGCACAGGTTTGCCAGTAACTAGCCATGTAGCAATGAATGGCTATACCACGAGGAAGTCACTTAACCCGAGAGAGTTCTCACTAATGAAACAATGGGGCTATCTGGCTTCTTCAATTTCTAAAATCAAGGTGTTGTTCTCACTTTGAACTGTGCAGTTTTAAGGTAATCTGGAAATTCTTGGATCGTTGTTCTGAGCCTAAACAGTTATTAACAATGAGGTAAGAAGAGGTTGAAGCTTCCGAGTCCCTGTCTCCACCTTTTTTTTCCTCTTTCCCAAAAGAGGACCAGGAAGTACCTGGGAAGACTGCGATTTTCAGTGTGCAGACCAGCTCTGTGTTGGGTGGGCTCTGTTTCTTCTCTTGCTCTCGTTACCCCTCCGTCTTGGATTTGAGGACATTGTCCCTCTCCCTTCCTTTGTAGTTATGCCCAGAAATTAAGTGCTTTGGGCTCTTATACTCCACCCAGACTGATCTTCCTGCTTCAAATGCCAGTCCCCAGTCCTGTTAACCTCTCCATGAGATAAACTCTAAGCCATATGCAGCTAGTTGGCAGATTATTGTATTAATGTGATGGACATTAGGTTGTCATATGATGCTGAACTTCAGCGGGAGTATTTGCATTTTTAAAGACATTGTGCCCCCTGAAAAGGATCTCCAGTTGGTGGGCCAAGTGAAGGAGATAAGAATAACACATATATATAATGCTTTATCCTCGGCAAAAGGCTTTCCCATTAAGCATTACATTTACCATAATCCTCATACCAGACCCATGAACTAAATAGTGATGTTTCTCTGGGATTTTTATGCATCTCATTGTAACAGCTGAGACTCAGAGAGGTTGAGCAGATAGTGCTCAAGGTCATCTGGCTAAAAAGCAAAAAACCAAGAACTTGCATCCAGTGCTCTGGTTTCTGTTAAGAGCCACCTCTTCCCTTCCTAGTTCTCATCACTTTTCTCCTTGTTGAGCCAAGTGTGCTGGCCATAGGGTCACCACTTACTTAAGGGGCATGCTGACTTAGAAGATGACTACCAAGTCAGATGGAACTCCGCTCATTTCTTTTTTTTGCAGCTGTAAAACATTTACTACCAGCTGCTTTTCGGCTTTCTCCATCTTTTAAAAGTGGACTCAGTGAAGACAGGTGCTGGATTGTGTGGCATAGAGAAGTAGGGATACTTTATACCATGACTTGTCACATTAAGGACGGTCCACCTGGTGACAGTACTTAAGGAGACATAGTAAGGGCAGTTCAGTGGGGTGGTACAGGGCCACCCTCTGCTTTGATGCTTTAGAAGATTGTACTTAAATCTTCAAATAATAAATAACAGTTCTTCATTCTTAGAAAAATAGTATTCAAACAATTTTTATTTCTTCAAATAATACAGGAAATTTTAAAGGTAAAATCTACTCTATTCTAATCCCTCTTTGGGATTACTTTTCAGTGTTCAATCTTCCAGACCTCTTTTGTGCCACACAAATATACGTGTGTGTGTACAGGTATATATTACACATGCACACGTAAATACTTGCCTTTTAGAAGTTTTTTTCCTGTTACTAAAAAGAGACTGAATTGATCATTTTTAATGAGCACCTGCTATTCTGCTGAGTAGACTCTCCAGAGGTATTTATTTACCCTTTCCATTCTGAAGGGCACTTAGGCTATCTTCAGTTCATCACTATTTTAAACAATTTTGTAAAAAATATTATGACAGTATTTTCATAGATAGATTCAAAGAAATGAAATTACAGAGTCAAAGAATATGTGTCATTAAATTTTTAACATGGGCTTCCTATTGTCCTCCAAAACTATCACCCCGAAGTACTCTTCTACCAGCAACGTTGGAGTGTACCCAGTTCCCCATATTCACCAGCACAGCGGGATGTCAGTCTGCTTGATTTTGCCAATTTGATGAACAAAAATGGACTCTCATTTGAGTTGATATTGCCCTGGTCCAAATTTATTTGAAGTATTTGGATTCCTCTTAGTGGTAAAAGCCCTTTCTGGTCTATTGTTGTCTTTTAATTTTCTTTATAGTGCTTTTTGGTTTGTTGTGATTATTTTTGATTTATTTATTTTTGCTTCTCAGAGGTTTTTAATTTCTATGTGGCCAAATGCATTAGCATTTTTGTCATGGCTTGCAAGCATCATGTCGTGTTTGAGCAGGGCTTCTCCCTGCCAAGATTTGAGAGATGTTATAAAATGTTTTTGAGTACTTTTAAAGTTTTGGGGTTTGTTTTTTGTTTTTTGTTTTTTTGCTTTTGTTTGGTTGTTTTAGTGTAGAGATGCCTGATTTGTGTGTGATTTTATTATGAACTCCCAGAAACAGGCAATTATTTTGGGAAAGAAAATAAGATAAAAAGTTCACCGTAAAACAAAACAAACTCCTAGTGGGGGTCAGGATCTGGAGAAGCATTCAGGATGCAGTTCGTGATCAGCAATACCCCCAAAGTGCTGGGGTCTCCTAAGCCATCTCTCCTCCAAGATCTTAGAGGTTATAAACTATCACGTGCTCCTATTTTAATCTATCAAGGCATGTTTCAGGACCAATCCACTGGGGCTTAGTGACTGAGAGAAAATGGATCAGTCACTTGAATCAGTTCCTTAGTGGACAACGCAAAAGAACAAGCTTGACGACCAAGAAGGTACTTGGGAGGGAAAGCACCTTGAGATGAAGGGGGGAGTTTGGTGGATGGAGTACAGCAAAGACACACATTTATGCTGCCTGCAGAACGGCAGAATTTATATTTCATTTCATCTGGAAGAGAATCCTGCCAGTAAGCAGAAGCATTGCGGGCAATGCAGGAAGGAAAGACAGCAGCATTCATGGAAAGTGTGTTTAAATAACACGTGATGCCTGAATGCCTTAGAGAACACATGTAGAAAATTGGCTTAGAGGATTGCTTGTCGAGGTCATAAGGTCAGGAAAAAAAAGAATGCAGAAGAAATTTACTCTCAGTACGTCTTTCTTAGAAAAATAGAAACCAGATCTTGGGAGCATCGAGACCACTGTGAACCAAGACCCTGGGATGTTAGTCCCTGCTCTGTGTTCTCTTGGCTGATTGATTTTTTCAAGTCGGTTAACCTCTCTGAGCCTCAACTTCCCCAGCTGTAAAATAGGAGACAAAGACTGTTTCCAAGGGCTGCTGTGAAGAAAAACCTAACATACATAGAAATTACCTGAATAATTTTGAAAAACCCTGGGCAGAGGGAGAGTGAAAATGTGGTAGCACTGTAAGTGATTGTGAGCATTGCTTGAATTTCTTTCTTATATAAGTCAAGTTTCTTCTGATGTCAGTACAATTTTTATCTTGACTTATTGTGTCCTGAAGCATTTAGCGTTGTAAATACATTTTTCAGAAATAGGACATTAGAAGGGAAATTTGAATTGTACTTTTGGCATTGTAAAGGAGGGTGTGGAGAGTTAAGCTTTCTAGGGCAAAGACCACATTGTCTGCTTTTGTTTATCTGCCGACGTCCAGCTCTCAAAGTGCTGTGCACACAGAAGACACTAAATAGAGGTTTGGTGATGATCACAGGTTGCCACTGAACTATGCTCCAAATTTACCTGCAGTGTGGAGAGTTGAGGTACCACTGTCCCTGTAAGAATCTCTTAATGCTTCTGTATTGCTTCTGTACCAGCTCAAATTAAAATGCCGTAATTCCAGGTGGATTGTCATAAAGTCCTCCCACCTCTTGTTTTGGGGAGATGAAGAGCTGTTTGGAGACAGGCACTAGAGCATCCACCAGCCTTTGGCTGCTCTCTCACTTACCTGCCACAGAGACCTGTGACCAGTCATATGCTCCAGCACTAGCATTTCCAAAACCTAGACCTTGCAGAACTCTATGGGAAATGGACCTTGGCAGGCAATATCTGAACAGGCACTCATCTTTCTGCTTTCGTGCATCCTTAGGAGTTGTTTGCATCTAACACAATCTTGGCAGTTAAAACCTCCAGCCAACTGAGACCTGAGGATTCAAGGAATTGCTGCGGGGAGACTGCCTGTTTGCTAACTTGTTTTAACCTCAGCTTCTGAAAGCTGGGGGCCAACTTAAATTCTTCCTGCAGAGCTTCCGTTGCTGGGCACCTGTCTTTCTTTGTTCCTTGTCTCAGACAGTAAACAGAGGGTAAGGGTTGCACAAGCATCCAGTTCTTTTGTGATAGCCTGGCAGCTTCATGCAAGGAGTTCTGAACAGGTTGCAAAAAGGACTGCTGAATGAAGGGAAAACAAAAAACAAAAAAGCCCTCTCCAGTTCTAGTTTGTTAGTCTTTTTCCAAGCGTTTGCGAGCCTTCCGTATCAGTGAGGCACAGTCTTGACTGTTTCTTCAGTAATAAATTGCTGGCTAGGTTTGCAACTTGCACACTTGATGATAACTTAGGAAGTTCTTACCTGTGCTTAATAAACTTCAGCCTCATCTGAACAGGTTGTTCACAGTTGCGAGAAATTGGGCTTGTTCTTAAAGTCAAACATTAAAATGGCTTGATACTTTTAATGTTTTCAAGTGAGGGTTGCAAATCCATGACATGAGAAGAAGATGAGAGGCAAACATGGCAGTGGTAGTGAGTGGCAGGAGAACAGAAGGAGAAAGTAGAAAGTCGAAGTTACTTTTGTAGAGACCGTTTAAGACTTTCCTTTGCCCCAAACAAGGAAAGATTATGGTGTAGTTCCCATATGTAAGTTGAAATAAAGTGCTATTTTTTGAAATGCCGTAAGACTATATATGTTGAAATTAAAATATTGTATTTCTGTTCATGGAACCAGAATGTTACCAGTGATTGGACATTGGTACTTGAGTTCTGGCTAAGAAAGAATTCAGAGTCCAGACTCAAATACAAGCAAAAGTTTACTTTGAAAGTCACAGAAGTAAAAGAAGTGAGCCATGGAGGAAGTGAGCCAGCTGGGCTGCGTGGGCTCAGGGAACAAGTTACAGAGGCAAAAAGAAGGGCCATTTGAGCTTAGGAGAAAGAAAGCAAAGAAAGTGTGGGTGGTGAGAGAGAAAAAGAGAGGGGCTGGGGAGACAGAAAGAGACTACACTGGGTTCTCTGTCCTGAGGATTTCTAGGAAAGGTTCTAGGGGAGGATCTTAATAGGATATTCATCAGCTCTCCAGGCATGTCCTTTCAGGGTCGTGGCCTTCACTGATTGGTCCATGCTAGGGTAGAGGTCATTAATCATGGAAGCTGGTCCTGAGATAAGTCATGGTGTCACCCAGTCTGGCCTTGCTGCTTCTCTGGGCCTGGAGCTGAAACATAACAGAGGCCTAGATGTATCTGTAGTTTGACCAAAACTCTGTCTCTGTGGTCCACAGACCAAGGCTTTGTTCCTAAGATTGTCTGATGCAGTCAGAAACTCACTGTCTTAAGGGCTTAATGCTTAAGGGAGTGGTTTTACAAGGGTTTGTGCGGGAGTCATATGAGGCTATTCTCCAGCCCCCTTGTTCCTCCTCTAAAGGGTGTACCATGTCAAGGGGAGAAAATTCAGGGGAGTGTCCAAGCCACATGGCCAGCAGTATGAAAGGTCAGAGGTCTAAACCAGGTGACCAGTGATACGCAAAGGGAGGAAAGGTCACCCTGGGGATGAGGTCCTTGTTTTCCCAGTTTTTCCTGTTGCTAGGCACTCAGGGCTTTCTGCCCTAGTGACCTTCTGTATCTGGCCTATCATCCTTGCTCTGCTCACGTCTGTCTAGCTGCCTGCCTCACCGCTAGATTGCATGATTGCAGAGTTGGCATGAAATCATAGCATCTGTCCTCTCCTCCATTCTGCTTTGCCGAGGTTCTAACAATGGTTAGTCTCACTGTTGGGGAGCCTAGCGCAGCTATCTTAGCTGTCTCACCCTCTGGCCTTGACTGTGAGCCAGACATTTCCTCTCTCCAACCCTGGCTTCCTCATCAGCACGATGATGAGCAGTGTCTGAGTTAAATTTCAGGGGGCTTTCAAGTCCATGATTTCATAACAGCTCCATGAGGAAAGTGAGGAAGAAGGAGGTCAGAGAATTGAAATATTTTGCTCAGAGCTGCAAGGCAAGCAAGAGTACAAGTCAGTTTCCGAATCCAGTTTCTTTAGCTCCACTGCTTAGCTTGGGGTCTGCTATAAACTAGCAATTTTCAACCAGTGTGCTCCAGGAAATTTTAGCACATGTAATACGTGACTATTTAGTCAGGGATACTGACCTCTTTTCCCTTAGATTGTCAAATTGAAAAAAATGACAATAGCCAACACAATAATAGCCATCTAGCATGAATGAATCAAAATGATACCTATTTTTGTTTTAGATCTGCAAAAAATATAATAGAGTTTTAGTAATTAGTTTATGTGTACCATGAGATAAAAATGGTTGAAAATCACTGGTATAAACTGTGAGGACATGACTCTGGGTAATGGACAAAAATATGCAATTAAATGGAATACTTTATTCTTCATTGTTATTTATTTGAGTAAATATTCATTTGAATTTTGCTGCTATGGCTCCAAAACTTGTAATTGTTTTATTATTGAAACATTAGCACTTTGGAAGGAAAAGCTTAAAGTATCCGATAAACCTAGCAAATATTGAATAATGTGAAGTATTTTAATAAGTTTCCATTGACTTTAGTTTGCAAATTATGGTAATGAAGTAAAGGACTGGATTTCTTGTGAAACTGACAGAAGAGTGTGTGTGTGTGTGTGTGTGTGAGAGAGAGAGAGAAAAATATCTATGACTACATTTAGAGCTTTTCAAATATTGTTATTGAATGCTGTACATGGTTGTGTAAATAAATGTTAAGAAAATAAAACCTGTACTAAAATACTTTATCACGTCAAATAAAACACGTACTTTGCAGTGCTGCTTGAGATAAGTTTTCCTCCCATCTCTCGATGCAGGAGATCAAGAGTAACTCAAGATTGTTTAGCACTCCTGTTGTACAGTTAAACATTCTCTGTGGTTGAATGGATAATAAAATTCAGAGCACATAAGGTGTGTTTTCTTTCTCCTGTTTTATTTCTAAATGAGAGTTCCATCGAAACCTCTCTAAGATATTAAAAGACCTTCTCTGGTCTGAATAAATATTTTCTCTGCAGGCAGGTCATATATTATAGTTTATTTAACAAAATAAAGGCTTGTGGCAAAGGCACTTGAAATGCACATAATGGTAAAATAGCCCTGGACATAGTCACCCCGAGCAGGTGTGGAGTGTGATTTTAGCAGTAAACCCCTTCTTATTAAAGTGGCTGTCACGGGGCTGCAGAAGCAGCTGATGTTCTTTTGAACCAGAGTGGTTGTAAAACCACATTTCCACCTCTTTGCCTTGATCAGGGACTGAGATCAGGGACTAGGAGTGGGGTACTACGCTTGTCTTTGTGAAATTCATAATACAGTGAAACCTAAAGTGAATCAAAAACCGAATTTAAAAATACGGAGTTTCTTAAATACTATGTTCTTGTGACTCAATCATTTTTTATCTGTGGAATAGAGATAGTGTTGACGTGTAATAAAATAATACATTAAACACTAGTGCGTGTACACAAAATACTGAAGCTGAGATGAATTAACGTGATTAGGGGTCATTACGTGTTGTTAAGATAGCCTTTTCCCAGCTTAGTGTTCCTTATCAGACCTCCCTGCCCCCGTCCATCTTTCCCTCAGTTGTATCCCACGCACGCTAGGTAAAGAGCTGTAGTTTTCCCGAAGCGGCTCTTGAGGTGGGGAGGGAGTTCTGGAATGTCCTTTAAGTTAAAGTTTATGGTGTTCACTTTGATATTTAAGGCTGGGAAGCCTACCTCTTGAGCCTTATTTACTATCCCCCATCTTGCCCTCTTGCTTCCTCTGGTTTGGCTAAACTGTGTCACTGGTTCCTTCAGTGGCCTTGCATGTTTTACTTCCTTTGCTTCCTGTGGAGTTGGGACCCGAAAGGATTTCAATCAGTCGGTCGTTAGCACTCTTCCTGCCTCTGAGACTCACCTCAGATCAGTGTAGAATGCTGTGGTGGGTGAATGTCTGAGCACCCAGGTGGGAAATATAGCTTCTGTCATACATGAGTGAGAGCACGGGGAGGGCCTTACATTCCCCAGACCTCAGTCTCATCATCTGTAAAATGGACATAATGGTGCTTCCTGAGTTCCTTGTGTGTGAGAGTTGAACGTGTGAGGCACATACAACCGAAGTGCCTGGCGTTTAGTAGGCACTTGGTAAAACACTATGAAACACCTCCTTCTCCTTGGACTTTCTCTGATTTCCTGCCCCACACAGTCAGCCTCCCCTCTCATAACCCTTTGCATCCTTACCTTCTGGTCATGCCATGTTCTGTCAGCATTTCCCTTTCCGTAAGATCCTCAAAGTTGATCTCTGCCATGTATTTCACAAACGTTGGTTGAATTGAGTTGCTGAACTAGTGTGCTCAGTAACAGTAGAGTTTAAATAATTTCACCATAAAGTAGAAGGGAATTTTAGATAATGAATTGTCCCTAGGTCATGCCTAAAGCCCAAGCACCATACTTTTATAGTATAATAACTGAGATCGAGCTGAAAATGAGCAGAGTGGAAGTCCAGATACTTCAATTATAAATAGCCGGGCAGTACAGAAGAGGTCAAATAGCTGACGAAAGGTCATCCAACATGGAAACGGGCCCAGGATATTTGGACTCTGTCACCGCTGGTTTCATCTGCACCCGTTGTAGAGTTCCAAATAGTTATTGTAATAGAGATTTCTGTGTGTTCTAGATGCTTGTTAAATTATATTAGCAATGCTAACTTTCTATTGATCATAGCCACTGACTTACTCGAATCACTGAAATTGTCGAATAAGGGAGCCAAGCTGTCAAGCAAAGCGGCAGCTGGCACTGGTGGCCTGTGACCAGGAGGGAGGTGCGGTGGCACTTGGTGTTTGGCTGTCACTTTGCACCTCTCTTCCTCTCTGTGTACAGGGTGGGGCAGAAGTAGGCTTACAGCTGTTCATGCAGGAAATAATACCATAATTAATAAGAATATAAGAATGAAACATGTGTTTTGCATGCCCACAACTGTAAACCTACTTTTGGCCCACGCTGTGTGCGTGCTTTGTCTCCAAACCCCCTTCCCTGGTGGGGAGCTTGGAGTAGCGAGTCCTGAAACTTCGAGTTCTCCAGATTCTCAGCCTGAAGCCTCCAAGACAGGAAAAACCGTGAAAGCCTCTTTCAAGCTTTAATGATGTTCAAATTATCATCCTTTCTATATCTGTCTCATGAATATCTCTTAATTTAAAATTAGTTTATTTCTCTTTTAAGACAGCAACAAGACATATTTGAAGAAAGTGTTAGGGACTCTCCCCGGTTACAGCCTACACATTTGGATACAGAGCCTTCATACTCTTCCTAGAGCATCTCTTTAATCAATACCCTCCCCTCATTCCCCCACCTACCCTCCCAAAAAAATCTTTCCCATTTTGCTCCCAGTTAAATAGATCACAATGGTAAGGGATTGAGAGTGAATATTGAATTAGGAAGCAAAGTAACTGACCAGTATTCTCGTTTTTACATGTAAGAAAGGAGTGTAATAGCTTAAAGGGAGTAACACCATTATATTTGGTAGAGTTTGAAAAATATCTTACTAATAATACTTTATGACTTTTGTTAGGGTCCACTTTTACCAAGATGTATTTCACACGCCCACACATGAGGCCACTCTATGGCCTCTGATTTTCTTTCTGTCTTCATTTTTTAAATTTCCATCATCTATGGAGTGATTCCAAACACTGCCATTAATAAGGGAGTGATTCTTTCTATGAGGAGAGTGATTTTCAGCCAATGTGCCACAAGAATTCTTAAAATATGCAATACCTGACTATTTAGTCAGGGTCACTGACTTCTTTCCCTTAGATTATTAAAAACAACAACAACAGTAACAACAAAGGCAACAGCCAACACAACAATAGCCATCTGGTGTGAATGAATCAAAAGTATACCTATTTTTTGTGCGTCAGATCAGCAAAAAAATGCATTCCTGGTGCGCCGCAGAATTTTAGTAATTAGTGTATGTGTGCCACGAGATGAATAAGGTTGAAAATCGCTGAGTTAGGAGGGTCCATCTTACATGCCAGTAATGCCATTCATGTCTAGCTTATAATTCTTTCCCTGGTAGCATATGGAAACATCACCTGGAGGAGAAAAGATAGCTGCTTCAATTATGGGAGGACTCGGAAACAGCCTCAGGCCAGCGTTTCTGAAACCTGGTCGGAGCTCCTCTTTTCCGTGTGAAGAGCTGACTCAGATAAGAATCGGTCACAATTAAATTAGGCTTCTGTGAGGGAACGTCAAGCAGGAGGGACTGCCCTGCGTGCTCACCATTGATTAGACCTGTAGAAGTTCTTATTCTGAAAGGACTGCGCGCCAGGATCTTGATGAACTCTGCATATATCAGAAAGGAGAAGGGCTTCCCCCTGTACCTGCGGGTGCCACAGCAGGAACATTAGACACAAAGCCATCTCTATCCCCTGACGACTTTGAATATGCCCAGGAGCTACCTTTTGCCCATTTCCTCCCATCTTGTGTGTTGGATCCATCTTCTGTTGATCTACATGGGAAGCCTCCATGTTTGTTTTTGTTAAGAAAGGAAAAATCCCCCAAATGTCTACTCCACCCCTGCCCCTACTGAGACAAGGAATGTAGGAATGTATGAGAATGTATGCAGAATTCCTAGCGACTTGAAATGGAAGGTTTTACTCCTTTGATTTTTAATTGTGGGTTAAATGGTTGGTTAGGGCTTCCTTGACAGGCAGTGGAGCCGCACCATGGAATGACGGACAGAAGCCCACGTGTATCAGGGCTGCTGTGTACTCCCTTGGGTTTGAGTGAGGGGACTGTTTGCGATTATATAGTCTACAGTAACAGTTCCCTCCCACCCCCACTTCCAAAAAGTTTGTGACTGTCGGAAATCTCAGATGTTCTACTTTGTATGTAAGCATATAAATCTGATGTAAAAACATAAAAGCACTGGCCTTGAAGAAATGTTTTTAAAATATTTTAAATTGTGATTAAAAACATAACAAAACATTATTTTATCTATATTGAAGTATACAATTTAGTGGTATTAAGTACATCCACATTGTTTTCCAACTGTAGGGTAAATGGTTTGGGAGTGGTGTCCTTATGGAGAATCAAGCAGATGTAATTTGTCACATGAGTTGTGAACATGTTGGAAAAAAAAATGAAACTGATATTAAAGTTGAATTCATGGAAAAAGAGAAGAATCTACAGCATAAATGTCATTTCAAAATTGCCAACCCCTCACCCCAATCAGATAGACACAGTAAAACCCAAAGTTTCAAAAATAGATTGATAGGTGTTTAATCATCTGTGTATATATTCTATGTAATCTGTATATGAACTGTGAAGGGCAAAATAATACAAATAATTTGTTCATCTGTTTCACTTTTACTTAGTGGAAAGATCAGCATTATGATGCTCTAGAACAGAACTGGATTTTTTAAAAAATCAAATAACCAGTAACTATTTGACTGTAAAACCAAATAATCTTAAGCTGCTAAATGGTTTTGACGGTTTCTTATGACATGTTAAATTCAAGTATGGGAGAGAGAGGGTCATAAAGCCTATGGCTTTCACCTGAGATTCCAGGAGAGTTTGGTAAATAAGCATTCTTTCTGTACTTCTAGAGTATTATTTTAAACCATAATAGTACTGTAACTGTTTGTTTTTGCTCTGTGGCTTCAGTTCTCACCTGGCCCTGCCTTCAGCGAGCTTGTGTGGTAAGTGCTGGATTCCTAGCACTTCCTCTTAACCTCCCTAACTGTGGAAACACTGGCCTCCAGGTTATCTTAGATAACATAGCAGTGCCCAAGGCCTGACCATGTGGTCAGCACTTGTTCTGTGTTAGCTGTTATTAATCTTCCCCAGTTCAACTAATGTTTATTGAATAGCTAGTATTTGATTTTGAAGAATATATGTGAGGTAAAGGGAGCTGCTGACAAAACTCTGGTTAAGGATGTTTAATCTAAGTACTTTTCACTAATCATGCCACTTTTTAATTCTCCTAAAAACACATAAGTAACGAAAGGATGGTATCGTTGCCCCCATGAATCTGAGACTGACTAACTAACTAACTAACTAACATCTCTCCTTTTGATGTGGAAGATAAAAGTTCTCAAAAACAGTGGAATCTAGTGGATTCTTGAAGCTCAGAACATGAGCTGCTTGGTTTTACAGACTTTGTTAATTCTTTATTAATAATATTTACTCTCGTCTGTTAGCATTTACTGATAAGACACAGACATGAAAAAGCCAGCTTCTGGGCTTACGTTTATCATGGCTTCATGACATTTGCTCACAATGGTCAGATCGCCAGGGCTTCTTTCTTTAATTACTAAAGAGAAAGAGAGAGAGAGAGAGAGAGAGAGAGAGAGAGAGAGAGAGAGAGAGAAAGTAGGAGAGTTGTGTTAAACACAACAAAAGAAATCTGTGCTAAAGGGAAATTCAGATCTGCACTACCTATGCGGATGGTTTGGTAAAGGTTAAACAAACGTTCTTTCACTCTAGTGGGACTTCAAAATAAATTTCATCTAAATTCTCGTCAGCTTCCCTGTACAGCTGTCCCAAAACATCTGCTGCGGTGCCCAGGATGGCTGCTCTCCCCCTTCACAGTTTACATATGCTTGTGTAAACTATTTATTTGTAGTACATAATTAGTGGCAAAGTGTAGAGCACGGGGTTTTAACTGCATGTGTGCGCTCGGGACGGACTAGAAGGAAACTCAGTGTGACTACACGGAATGAGAGTACTTGGGTTAAGACTTGTCAGAGTCGCAGCCTGTTTACTTTCCAGCAGCTGTTGCTATTCAAGAGTGTTTAAAAGTCTGTTTAGGTTCTTGCAGCTTGAGGTAGAATGGTGGGAATTGTGCTTGGTCTCTCAGGGCAGGGCAGGGTTTGGTAGTCCTGTTTTGTGCTGTGGGGGAAAGTGATCGCCCAAAACCATGGAAAAGTAAGGCCACCCAAATGCTTGGGAGGCTGTGATCTTAGGAGGCACACAGAGAGAATCATGTAACTTCTGGAGAGGTGGCCCTCTATTGACTTCGAAAGATCCATCTTTCAGGGCCTTGATTTTGTTGGCAGAACGAATGCTTCTGTAAAGAGGGAGATCCAAGTCACGTTGGTGGAAAACTGGAGAACATTGGTCCTTGGGAGCAAAGGGGTGTCAGGATGATTGATGGCCTTGCCATATGCAAATACTTCCTGGAAAAGCCAAGCCAAAGGGCTCTACCACCAAGAGGAGACAGGCCTTCATTCTCTGTTGTGGGCAGGGAGTGCAGCACCCAGCCAGGTTTGTACTTTGAGGGCAGAAGTCATCCTAGCCCCAGAAGATGGGAGTCCATTTCCTAGCACCAGGTAGGCAGAGCTGGTCTCCTGGAAGCATTATCCTGGGAATATCTCAGTGACACCGGAAGAGTTCCAAGTGGTGTATCCGGTACCTCTTCTTCTTTGGAATTGTTTGGTCCTCCCCTCCTCAATGTCATTGCCATAATTCTCTAATCCAGTTATGACCTCGACATTAGTGACATTTTAGACTAGATAATGCATTGCTTGGGAGGCTGTCCTGTGCCTTGGAGGACACTGAGCAGCGTCCCTGGCCCGTACCCACTAGGCGCCAGTAGCACTTCTCTCCTCACTGTGACAAAGAACAATGTCTGCAGACACTGCCAAATGTCCTCTGGGGACAAAAGAGTCCCTACTTGAGAACCACTGCTCTAATCCTGTGTTTTCTTGGGGTTTTGTAAGCATTTATATTTTATCAGACAGCAAATGTTTATTGAGCACCTCTTCTGTGCCAAGCACTACATTTGGTATGGGCAACAATGATGACTGTCAGAGACAGTACCTTCATATAATTACAGTCAAGTTGAGATAATACACTAATCAAAGAGTCTTACCAAAATGTAATTAAGACAGTAATAAATGTTATGAAGGAAATGTTCTGGGTGCTCTGAGAACACATAACAAGGGGCCACAGTCAGTCCTAGGGACCCGAGATATGTGCCCTGAGGAATATAGAAGCGGAGGTGGCTGTGCTTCTGTGATGGGGAATCAGGAATAAGAAGAGCTGAACTCAGGGGTAGTGGCATGTGCAAAGCACCTGAGGCAGGAGGTGATCTGCCAAGAACCACAGAAAAACAAACAAACAAACAAAACCAACAACAGCAACAAAAAACCCCACAGCCACTGTGGCTGGAACTCACAGTGGTTGGAGATGAGTCCAGAAAAGTCAGGGCCAAATTAGGCAGAAGTGTCTCAACCGTGTTGGCAGTTTGGGGCTTTATTCTCCCGAAAGCACAGGGAAGGTATTGAAGTGTTTCAGCAGCGGTAGGATTTGCTCATGTTTTAAGTGTGCGACTGGCTGGTTGTAGCAGGAATGCTGTGGAGTGGGCAACAATGATGTGTCACCCTGATCGGGGGTTTGAGGTGGTAGGGTACAGTCCTCTCTTACACAGACAGCCAGCACTTGGCCCTTAGTGGTACCCTCCTGTTTCTTTTTCAACAGCCTTGTGTGAGTTTGATTTGTTCTGTCTCCAAAGCCCTGGGTTTGTGCTCATTGAGTTCTTACACATTCATTTTCTTTCTGAACCTACTACATATGACTGATTTTTCACTTCTGGCTTTCAGTTTCAAAAATAATGCCAGCCAGGGTCCCAGGAAAGGGGCTGAGAGAGGGTTCCAGGAAACCACTTTATTAACCCCGGGTCCTAATTCTTTCAAAACTGCAGTGCACAGTAGGATGCACAGAGGTGCAGACAGTTCATCTCTTAGAGTGAGTGCAGTTGATCAGCCTTGTCCAGGTGTCCTTCATAGTTACTCTCCAAAGAGAGGACCTGCCCTTGGCCTTTCGCCTCCACTTCGTGGCAGCACCTCCTGGGGGCAGATTTCATCAGGTCATCTGTGAGACTCTGAGTGTTCCCTCTCCTAGTCCCTTCCTGGCTGCTTTAAGATAGTACTCCTGTCCGGGACCCAGTGTGTTAGGCTAAGGTTGTTTATGCTGAAAATTGCTAGTATGTGCTTAGTAGGTTTTTGACAATTCCTTCAACTTACATCTACAGAAGTGTTTAAAAATGTCTTGCTCCTCTAAGAAAATATGTTGTCTTAAGTGAACATGAGGACCCCCTACTGATGCCTGATTTTTGTAGCCTTGAGCTCTTTAGTTGAGATCGCGGGTAGCTGATGCTCACACGTGCTCCGTGACTTGTTCTTAGGAACACTGTGTGGGAATTGAACCTGTAACTTGATCTCATTAGTACGGAGCACTAATCCAGGTGAAGTCCGCATAAACTTGCCAGTCAATAATAAATAACCTTAATGGGGAATATGGGAGAGCTGGAGGAACCAAATTTGCATGTCCGCCTTGTTCGCTAAGACACGGTTGTCAGTGATGACAATGAGTGGAGACGTGACTGACAGGTTTTCCAGATCACCAGCTAACTTCTCAACTGCATTTCCTGACCTGTGGACAAGCCGTTTTAAATCTTGGCAACTTTTATCGTTGCCTATTCCCAAATAATCTTTGTCTTCTCCTACAGTATAATTTTAACCTCTCTCCATAGTGGGTTCATTTTCCATATATTAAGTTGTCATCTCTTCTCCTTTTTTAGAGTTTCACCGATTTCCCAATGTATTGTTTCTTTATTTCTTGCACAATATTTGTTTTCCCCATCCTCATTTGCTTGTACCCCCAGCCTTCGGGAGGCAAACAGGTAGCATTGTCTTTCTCATCAGATTTATTTAGCAGCTGTAGACTGCACATGTAGCATGTGCGGGCTCAGTGCTGCTGTCTCCTATTCTGGGTAACATTCAATCAAACAGGCGATTCCAGAACTGCCCTCTGCAGCCTGTGGTGTGCTTTAGCCAGAGTCAGACCTGGCCCCAGGAGTACCCTTGGACAAATTTGGAATTGAATTTTCTCCTCCCGGAAGTCCTCTATGATCTTTAGGATGTTTTATCATTTATCACACTTTTCTTTGGTGGTTCAGCTCATTCGGAAAAGGGAAACCTGATGTGTTCTTTATCTCATTTAGGTCCCGGAGCTCTGTGTACCCCCAAGCCCTCCCATGGATACCCCCACTTTCCTGTCGCCCTAACAGTACCACTGCCAATCAGAGCAGAAAAGGGGTGTACCGAAGGAAGCCCCCTATTGTGCTTTCCTGATCCCTTATTTCACTGCGCAGAACATTCTTTTCTTGAAGGAGACTCTTTATAAAGGAGAATGACAACTGGAATGGCTGAAAGGGTGTCAACTTTAGGAAACAAGACGGAGCACAGGACCTTAACACAGCAGTAAATATGGATTGTGTCAGAACGCGGCAAGCAGAAAGCTGAGATCACTTTCCCCTTCAACTGTACTGTGCCCCTTAACTATTGGAATGAACTCTGTTAAGGGCATTTGTTCTATTTGAAACTATTTGGATTCTTTTTATTATCTCTTTCAGGCAGTTATGTCGCAGGAAGTGCTCTTACTTGGAAAGGGTTTTTATTGCTTTGTTTTGTTTTTACATCCTGAACGTTAGTGCATGCTAATGTATGTACCCTTTGGTTTCTGTCGGTGAGGCCCACCAGAGAACAACGGAAACCGTGCGTTTCTTCGGAACATTTTCTCAGACGGCCAAGCATGAGAGTAAATTATATCCTCTCCATACCTCCTTTTTCTTAGCCCATGATGAATTTCTTTCTCCAGAGGGAGAAGTGATTTTTAAAAAGCTTGAACAACATGCTAATCTTTCCTTCTGATAGCCCCTGGTTGAATTACCCCTGAATTTGAAGTATTTGCTGATGAAATGATACTTGACATTAACCAGTGTTGTATGGAAATATTTCTAGCACCTGGGGAGAAAATAAAGGAGGGTATTCATAGCATCGCCGCTGTGTGGCTGAGTCTCCCGGTTTTCTCAGGATCAACTTGAATTACACTTGCTTCATGCTGACTGACTTTTCTCCTGAGAGACCACTTTTAAACAGCAGAAAGATTTGCACCACTGGAAAAAAGTTAGAATTTACAGTGTCATTACCATGAAAAAGATTGGGCTTGGGTAACGGCCTGCTTGGCTGGTTGGCAGAACCAACTGGAGGCTTTGGCTTGGGATTTTTTCCTTGTTCAGAATGACAGAAGGTGATATCACAACCTTGCAAGTGAAATGCTCTTCTTGCTTCTAAAGCTCTGCTTAGACTTGGGGCTCAAGTAGATAAGCTGAATTTTCGAGAGCAGAGTGAAATATGAACTTGGCTGTAGGTTGTGCATCTCAGAGTGTTGTTAATCTGGCCACCTGATGTTGCCCGTTGACTAAGATAAATAAAAAACTATGAAAATAGATGGCTGATTATTCAACATGAATACGATCCCTCCTCTCCTGCCAGTTTTTATAGTTCAGAGAACTGTGAACATTCTTTACTTGCTTTTTTTTTTAAATGAGAGAAGAAAATAGCACAGCAAACTACGGAACAGTTGTCTCCTTCCTCAGTTGGAGCATGGAGATGTGTTTATAGGACAAGTATTGAAGCAGTTTCTTCAGGAATAACAGCTTCGACGAAATGAGAATTTATGCCCTGTAAGATGGTGTGGGATAATGAACTAGTGTCGAGAACCCTTGGATCGCACCCCACATCAAAAGCTTTCCAGGCAACTGCTGGAGCTGTCTGAGGCACGGTGTCTAGCTTGGACTCAGTGTTTCCCCAAGTGTATCCCACAAGATACGCTTTCTCCTCCTGCAAGTGCCGGTATATGCTGCGGCGGAGGGGGCGGGGGCGGGATTCATGATCAAACAGATTTTAGAAATTGTATGTATTATACCCCTTGGAATCACAATTTACATAGTGTATTTGTACATGAAACAAGTGTTTACTGAGTCTTGACTATGTACCAGAAAACATTATTGCTGCTAGTGGAAACAGACAATAGACTGTGTTTTCACAAGCAGATAACAGAATAGGGTTAATTATTAGGGATGATTAAGGATGGGAAATGGGGAAAGTTTATTTTGAAGCATACCAAAGTCTCCGAGAAGGTCTAAATTATATAATCTGTTTACCTTTGTTTAACCAGTGTTTCCTAAAATGTTATGTTTTTTAGTTGTGTACCTACTCACAGCTCGTAGAATAATGTGTCATGGAAATAGGAAGTCATGTGCTATGGCAAATGGTAGACTATCGATTTCCTCAGGGTTTCTGAGTTTTATGATTATGATTCCTGATTTGTCTGATGCTCGTTTTCATCTCCTCCTTAGAGCAGGTTGTGGAAGGGGTATGCTGATTAGACAAGTCTCACTCAATAAAAGTGGATTGAGCTTTGGTCTTTCAAGGATACTGGTAGAAGAAGAAATAAGGGAGCTTACCACCCAATATGCAATTTAAAAGCACACATAATTAACTTTAATACAAGAAAAAAAGTGCTATCAGAAAGGTACATGTGAAAAACAGACATAGTGTAGAGCAGTGGTGCTCAGAGTGTGGTCATTCCAGGACCAGCATCTGCTGGGAGTTGTTGGAGGGGTAAATTCTTGACCTCATCCCCAAGCACCAGATGCAGAAACTGGGGGGTGTACAGCTCAGCAGTGTGAACTTTGACGACCACTCCTGATTCTGATTCTCCATAATGTCTGAGAATCACAGCTGTAGAAGCAGAGCTCATACTTGGATGGGGAATAGGTGGCATTTTAAATCTTAGAAGAGGAGTAAAACTTGTGGACATGAACAGTAGACCTATATTTTTAAAATAGGCAATAGTAATAAAAGTCAAAATCACAGTAGAGATCTGAGGGCCAATTTTAGTTGTTGTTGTTTTTTTTTAACCAGCAAGTTATATGACCTTGTCCAAATCTCTTAACCTCTCTCAATCTGTTCCCTCAACTTTAAAACTAGAGTGTTGGACTAGACAATTTTATGATCCTTTTGACTGTAAAGCTCAATTAGTTTATGTGGCTCTGGTACAGTATATCATGATATAAGCTGAGTAACGGCATGACATGAATTATTTGCGACCCAAATGCCTAGTATATTATCCTGTACACGCTCTAGCTACAATGGTTTGTATTAAGAAAAACGGCATAGTAAACATTTTTTCTTCCTTTCAGGCAGCCATTAGCATCAGCCAGAGAGTAAAACTTTATTCCCCAGTGTGCCGTACAGACAGCGTGTAACTGATTTCAGGAGCAAGGACTCCGCACATAAAGTAGTGTCGTGAGGGCGGTAATTTGAGCGGTATCAGAATAAGCTGCTCTGGAAGATAGGGCTTAGCAGTATCTGGCTGTTCTGGGACTCATCATTGCACGGGGAAACCCTGCTAGTAACTCCTCTGGAATTAAATGCCAGATCTGAGGAGTAACTCCCTAATGCAGCTGTAGTTTCCTGAGTTTGAAAGTGTGCATGTGGGAGTTGGGATAAATTGCACAGCCATGGCAGTAGTCCTTGGCCCACGTCACCACGTACAGTTGCCTCTCTGGCACTGACCCTGACCCATGCAAGGCAAGTAGCTTCTACATTAAGGGTGGGCTACCCCGTGGATCATCTAGCCCTGGACCCTTTATTCTCAACCCAGTTTTTATTTGCTTTCCATTTTGTATTCCTTCTTCTGAACACCTTAATAATTAAGTACCAATTAATATTTATGGGACATGTGCCATGTGCCAGACATGATTCTAAACCTGTTACATGGCAGTAGGCACTCTTATAATCCCTATTTTAAAGATAAGAAAACTGAGACTTAAAATGTCTTAAAAATGTTACCCCGAGATCACCCAACCAGTAAGAGGCAAAGCCTGCATTCAAGTCAGGTTTCTCTGACTTTTGAGTATAATATAGTAATCCTTTGTTTTTAGTAAAGAAGAGACATCCTTTCCTTTGCCTTTGATGTGGCTTTTCCTATTGGAAAAGAAAGTGCCAGAGTACGTTGTGAATTTCCTTCCCTGTCTTGTGACTCACAAATTTTGTCTTTTCTAATCAATATTAATAGCTAGCAGTTGTACACATACCACATGCCATAAACTGTTTTAAGTGCTGCATATTTATTAACTCAAATCCTGGTTGGTAGGTACTATTTTTCCCATTTGATGGAAGAAGCAGCTGAGGCACAGAGAGATTAAATAACTTGCTCAAGGTTACACAACAAATAAATGGCAGAGCTGGGATTCAAACCCAGCCAGTCAGAGACCAAAGTGTGTTTTCTGGACCCACTGCACACGCACAGCTCTTGTGTAGGTGCAGGACTCACCTGCGTGGTAGCTGACCTCCATCTGCAGTTCTGTCGTTAAGGATGTGCGTAAAACCAAGGCCTTCGGATGTGACTTTGTTCTTTATTGTACAGTCTGTCAGCACATTTCCCTAGTACCATGTCTGTCTAGCTAACAGGATCCTTTCAAATTAGAGAAGAAGAGATGGAGTGAGAAATAGGATGTTTTCCTAAGATGGCATTTTTCCTGCTCAGAAGTCTCAGCTATTTAAGGAGGCCGGTTTAATGATGGCTGAAGAGAGCTTCACAGGTTAGAGACAAGCAGAGGCGCCTGCTGAGTCCGAGCAGTCCCAGAAAGGTGGCCTTCGTGAGGCTCTTCCCTGTCCTGAGGTCCCTGGTATTTATTCATCCCTGGGAAGGAGGATCTGCTTGCCTTTCTGGGTCCCACGCTGAGATCCACTCTGAGTGGGTTGGGCAGGATGGGGAGGCACGTTGGACTGCCTCTGAAAATTAACTGTCTCCGAGATTGATGGATGGCTTGAAGATCTCTCTGGAGATCATATAAAAAATTATTGATTATGTTACTAAGTCATAGCAAATAGTCTCTGAGGTTGGGAACTAAGTGCTTTCTTTAAAATAATCCAGAAGCAGTAGAATAAATCAATGTGCAGAGCATCTAAAACACCATAATCATCAGATTGGCTTCACAAAAAGCTGGGCTTCAATGTGGAAAAAGCCTTCCTGTTTCCCCCCACCAAAAAAAAATCTGAACAGTCATCTTGGCATTCTAAAAAAAGGAAGTGAAAAAATCTTTATTCTAGGATTTCAATGAAAAAAACCTATAAAGCTTTTAAGTTAATTTATGCCAGATACGCTTGCTCGCTTTTGCTTCTTTTTTCCTTCCTTCCTTCCTCCCTTCCTTCCTTCCTTCCTTCCTTCCTTCCTTCCTCTCTTTCTCTCTTTCTCTCTTTCTTTCTCTCTTTCTTTCTTCTTTCTTTCTTTGTTTTCAAAAATAAAGATACAAAAACCTCATGAGATGTTTCGGTTTCAAGAACAGAGGCCAACAAGCTTAGTCCTCCTCAGTTTTTGGTTTTGTTTTTTCAGTTTTAGAACGCAGTAATACTGCTCCATGTCAGTTTGGTTTGAAGTTGTTTCTATTTGCATTTAAGACCCCTAATTTTGCTTTATATGAAAAAATTCCCGCATTGTATCTTGCTGAAAGAAAAACTTAGTATGCAAAGTACCAATTTTGGAACAGTTAAATTGAAGAATGTTTTTGCGTATTATGACAGCATTCTGTGCTGTGAAGGATTCACCAGAAGGGTTGTAAAAGTAACTGTCCCCTTTGGGTACTTCAGTGTTTACTTACAAGCAGTTAACTACTTAGAGGCGGGGAGTAACACCAGTGAGAGTAATAAGATGTCAGAAAATGACAGTCACTGCGAAATGATGATAAACCACAGCCCTCTCATTGTTACATAACTCAAAGAAAAGTGATTCAAGCAACACACGTTTCCGTTTGGTCCCAGCTCTGAACCTGGGATATCTGAGACCTGGTATTAGGGAAGTCACTTCATCTTTACGGGCCTCAGTTTCCTCATCTGTAAACTCAGGAGATTGGACTAGCTGGTCTTTAAGGCTCTTTTGAGTCTGTCTGATTTCCTGATTCTGTTTTCTGAAGTAAGCTGTGCTTATTTGGAGGATTTGGGAAGTGGATATAGTAAAGGCTTCTGGGCCTCTGGTTACATCTGGACCTTAATGCTCTGCTCAGCAAACCAGTATTGTGTGCCTTCTCTGTGGCGTGTGCTGTCCTGGGTGCTGGGAATAGGATGAGCCACAAAGGAGATGCTGCTCCTTCCATCAGGCTTCCTTTAGTCAGGGTTTAGGGTAGTGATGGTGGAGAGGATCGACAGACTAAAAAAAAGTTCAGTTGAACTGAATTTACCACTAAGGCCTTCTTCTTCCCGATGACTGTGAATTCCAGACTCTGAGCAAAGTATCAACAAAACTACTCCCTGAGGCAATGCCCTTGGTATAGAATAGTGTGTGGGAAATGAGGCAGAAACTGAATTTGTATTTCCCTGGAGATGCTGGGAGTGATCCCCGTTTTCTCCTTGAGAGAGTATGCATGGCTTCTGGTCATCCCTTATGAGAGCCATGTCTTATTCCATCATGTTCATAGTGAGCCTAAAAATACCTTCCTATTCTGGAACATTCTCAGATGATGAAATAAAAGAGTCTATTGATGCATAAAGGATATTATTAAAGCTTCTGTTGGTTTATGTCCATGATCCCTACAGAGGGACCCCTATTTCAGCTGTGTTCTCCACAGGAGGCACGTCCTATTGCACTGGTCTCATTCTGCTGCGTAGGATATTCGAACCTACTACATCCAAGCTACTGCTTCACGCACTTACCATCTGAGGCACTTCCTAAGGACCGACAGCAGAGGAATTACATATGAAATAAACTTCTTTTGTAAAAAGCTATTCCATCTTTCTACTTTTCACTTTTATTATCTATTCTGCTTATGAAGTCCCTATATTAAACTATACTCTTTCTCCCTGCCTGCTCAGGTTTCCTAGATATTAATGCAGATGAGAACAGCCAGACATATTTTTATCCCCAGTTGGAACCAGGGAAATGCCCGAAATTGTGCTTTATGAGAGTCTCTTGAAGTACAGAGTTGGGCGGAAAAATAGACCCTTGTTTGGTGTGGAGAGAGCCTGAGTTCTAATTCAGTCTCAGCTACTGGGAAAATAAGGTTTGATGGGCTCATCTACAGAACGGGTATGATGGCATGTGCCTTGCCAGCCCTGGATATGAAAGCATTTTATGCAGTAGTTCTGTTATCCAGGGTTTCACTTTCCAAGGTGTTAGTTACCCAGAGTCAACCTCAGTTCAAAAATATTACATGGAAAATTCCAGAAATAAACAATTCATAACTTTTAAATTGGGCACTGTTCTGAGGAGCATGATGAAATCTCACGCCATCCTGCTCTGGACGTGAATCACCTCTTTGTCCGGAGCATCTATGCTGTGTGTGCTCCCGACTGTTGGTCTGGTTGCAACTGCCATCTCGATTAACAAATAGACTCTCACGGTGACTCAGTGTTCAGGTAACCCTTAGTTTACTTAGTAGTGGCCCCAAAGTAAGTGTAAGAGTAGTAAGGCTGGCAATTAGGATAAGCCAAAGAGAAGCCACGAAGTGCTTCCCGTAACTGAGAAGGTGTGTATGTATGTGGGAAAAAACATTGTGCATGTAGGGTTCAGTACTGCTTGTAGTTTCAGGCATTCACTGGGAGATCTTGAAAAGTATCTTCCTTGGATAAGGGGAGACTACTGCAAACTACAAAATAATTTATAATATTTTAGAAAATTTAAATTCAGTCGGGTGTTCTTCAGTGTATAGCCAGTAATTGGAACTAGTTTAAAACCAGAAAGGAGGTAACTAAATAGAGAAGCTGGGTGGGCTTTATGCTTTTCCATCAATGATAAATGTTGACTAGTTTAATAGAATTAAATTATGACATATATGTGTTTCTAGGGGGCTTTAATTATTTCACTCTTGTTACACATAATTTAAAGAGAAAGACGATGTGATGAAAAAAAGCATGGCAAAAAAAGAAAAAGCCTGGCTTTTACAAAAGAAAGACCAGGGTTGGGGATCCCACTCTGCTGCTTACCAGCGGGGAGACCTCTGTTGAGTGGGACAGCGTTCCAACCAAATAGGTTAACTTCTCTTTCAGTTTTCTAACGTGTAGTTTGGTAACATAGTACCTGTCGATTAGGGTTGTTACAAGGACTAAATGGAACAAAGTGAGAAAACGCCTGACACAATGCCTAGCTCACAGTGTGCAAAAGGATTCATTTCCCATTTCTAATTTTCTCCACGCTCTTCAGACAGGAGAAAGGGAGTGTGAGGGCCTGCAGAGGACGCCTTAGTGGAAGGGCCCACGAACTGGGGGACTCTAAAATTCTGAGCCATCGGAGTGTAAATAGGCTTAACTCATCCTTGTTAAATAACCCCTATCCCCCTACTTCTACTTCAAATACTTGGCAGATCTCAAAATAGGAAATTATTTTTATTTTTTAATCTACATGGAACTCTGGTGGCTGTGGAAATTTAATAGACTGATACAATAATTGAAAGTAATTCCTTAAATTACCCTTAAGAAAAAATTTCCTGTAATTCTTTAATTTGTTGGGGTTTTTTGCACAAAATCTTTCTCACTTTTCTTGTTTTGAGTAGCACAGTCCACTCATGGATATTACTTAGATGGTGCAACTTCTTAGAGGTGGTCCTTTCTGCTTTGTTTGTTACACGATGCTTTGTTCATTTTCATT
>VMDR010004059.1:0-64422 GCA_007922815.1 Macrotus californicus | reverse complement strand
TAGCAGCTAAGACTTGAGGAACAAGCTATTGGTTTCACCCCAACAGATAACAACGACCTCATTTGTACTGATCAGGAAAGGAGGCTCACTTTTCACGTGGGCTTAGAATTGGAACTCATCTATTAAGCAATGTCCTGCCAGGTAAATAGGGAAGTAAGGTAAATAAAGGCCCTTTTCTCATTTGTTATCAATCCTAGAGACAGATTAACTTAGTAAAGTTTTAAATAACACTTTCATTGACAATGAGTCTTGATTTGACTTAAAATGTCACAATATTTACCATTCCTAGCCTCAAGTATATAACCCTGAATACAACAAAATTCCTTTCTCTACCTTCCCTGATTTTCTTTAAACAAACCAGGGCTGAAATTACACTCTTTGAAAACGTGGTTGAAGCCAAAAATCTACTTGAAATGCAAATGTTTAAGTAGTTATGTCCCTGATATTAGCAATGACCTTGAACACGTTAGCCAAACACAAGTTACTTAGTCCTTAAATCATTAACTTACTTTGAATTACTAATGTAACAGTATTTGTTAGTTTGGGTAACAGATTTTCTAAGTCACTGTCTTTAATTGGTATGACGTACTTCAACTGGATTAATTTGGATGTCACAGAAATGAAGCAAAACTCTGATAATATTTTGTATCTTTCATCTCAAAATTACTGTTCTCAAGATACAATATTTTTAAACATCTATCATAGAGGATCATAACATGTTAGAACGAGAGGGACTAGGATGACATTGTTTTACTTTTAAAAATTATTTTATAATCTGTGCATACCTATATCTCTCATTTTATTTCTCTGTACTAGATACAAGTGCACTCTCAAAGAGGGTCTCATTTGCACGCTGCTACCTGTACGGAATCCAAGAATAAGAGCGAATAACAACACTGAATTGCAAATTCATAAAGAGAATGGCCACATCAGTGTCTTTGGGAATCAGCTTGAGGCAAAGCACGTTATAAAAGACTTAATCAATAGAGAGAATATACATTAATGAGCAACAAACACACTAACCACTTGGTCTCCTCAACTTGTATTTACAGGCCTATCCTCTTCCAGACACATTCCTGAATTTGTGTCTGGAAAAACAAAATTAAAATTACAAGTTCTCATGTGTTCCCCTTGTATTTTTCTAAAGTTCTATAAATTCCTCAACTACTCTCTGGTTGCATATTAGCAAATTATCTCCAACTAAACTTTTCTGCCAATAGTAGTCAAAGTACTGCAGGCATTATTTACAGTATTATATATCAAGAGAAAGAGCCAATCTAAGTTAAAAAAGGATCTCACAAAACACTTACAAATTCACTCTTTGCACATGTGAAAAGAAAGCTAAACTTTTAGAAATAACAACATTTCTTTAATGTGGCTACAACATGCAAACCATTATAGAAAGCGATATAATTACTTTTTCCAAACTATAAGTTTTATCAGATGTTGGGGTAGGCAAGTACAGATCTATGACCCAAGAGATTATTAAAGTTTCTATTTTATATAGCAAGACTTAATGACACCATAAATCCAATGAAAACTTTCATCTGTCTTAAAAGAATTACCTGCACAGATTCTCAAAATATTTTTAGTAAGTGAGAATAATTACACTAGCTTTTTTCCAGAGAGGAACTGATATTAGCAGTTACTTAGAGATTTGAGGATATGTATATTCAAATTCAACAAACATTCATCCACTAAATATCTATGGAGCCAAACCCTTGAGATTCTCAGTGACAAAAGATCCCTGCCTTCAAGAGCTTAAATTCTACCAGCAGTACACAGGTGATAGACACTGGATAGAATAAAGAGTAAAATATATTCTATCTAATAAGGTAATGTGAAAAATATATAAAGCGAGAAAATTAGAATAGGAAAGGCTGAGGCAAAATGTAAGCAATACCACTGCTAGGTATACCCAAAAGAATTATCAACATATGTTCACACAGAAACCTGCACACAAATATTCATAACAGCATTATTGATAAATGTCAAAAAGTAGAAACAACCCAAATGTCCATCAGCTGATGAATGGACAAACAGGTGACTTATCCTTACAATGAAACATCATCCAGCAATAAAAAAGAATGGAGTACTGATACATGCCACAACGTGGATAAGTCTTGAAAACATTAGGTTAAGTAAATTAAGCCAGATGCAATATGTCAAATATTGTGTGGTTCCACTTATATAAGGCACCTAGAATGGATAAATCCACAGACAGAAAGTAGACCAGAGATTTTAAAGGGGGTAGGGGCAGGGGAGAGAAAATGAGGAGTTATTCTCAAAAGGACAGAGTTTCTACTTGGGATGATGAAAAAGTTCTGGAAATGGACGGTGGTGATGGATGCCCAGTATTGTGAATGCACTTACTTAATGCCACTGAGTTTTACACTTAAAAATGGTTAAGATGATAAATTTTATGGTATGTCTATTTTACCGCAATTTCTTTTAAAAGGCACTATGAAGTTACTGTTAAATTACCTTTTAAGCGACGACACCTAAGCTCATGTTCTGGTCCTTTTTGTTCTCTTTCCCTCAAAGCACACTTTCTCAGAAATCAAAGCCCTGCTCACAGTGATTTCCCAGGTAACCAGATCCGGCATTGTGACTTGCCTTCATGGACATAAGTGAATAATCCAAGTGAAGCCAAATTCTATCATTCTGTAATGGAAACTTAAGTATAGAGACCCACAGTTTAGGAATTGCTGTATCTGAGTCACGTAAATGGCAAGATGGGGATCTGCTATTGAGATTCCCACAGAAGCCCTGGGTCTCTGCCTTTCCTAATACTCAGTCATTGAGCTCATCACTCAATTTCTTGGAACTCCTCCTACATCCTTCTAATAAATTGCGTTCTTCGCTTAAGTTAGCCAGAGACGGTTTCTGCTCCTTGCACACAAAAGAACCTTACTTCTAATATAAAATAATCTTTCAATTCTTCCATTTTATCAGTGTGGGCAAAGTGATATATAAGGATCCTTTGCATCCAAATCCTTTGGGCTTTGAGATCGGGTAATAAGAATTACGAGAGCAAGGAATACCTATAGGTTGTTTTTCAAGAGTTTCAAGACAATTCAATACCGGGATTGCAAATAATTTAACCACATGTGGGTTGAAACATGAGTTGGAAAGCACATTATTCTCTGAAATTTTTAGCAAGTACATGCTTTGATTTGCCATTAGAAAAGTTAGTCAACAACTTTTTAATTCAGTTTTGTTTTTTGTTTTTCATTGGTTTTTGTTTGTTTGGGCTCTTATATTTAGCTCTAATGATTCATATAATTCCTTACATAATCTGAAGTATCATCTTTTCAATAGGCGATAATATGTGGAGAGCAATAGTTTCTGCTCTTAGTGATTGTTTCATAATTAGTCATTACCACAAGGTCTTGGAGAGCTAGACATCTAGGAATTACTTAATTAAAAACCTCTTTTCTCTAGGACTAGGTTGAGAAATTGGATAACTAATGTAATAGTAAAAGTCCAGCATTTCACAATTTTCACAGATTTTTATGATGATATCTTAACAGAGGATAAAACACCTTAGCAGTAGAACCTCAATAACCATTTTTTAATTCTAAGAATTTAGATATAGATTATGCTTTGTTCACTTCCTTAGTCTTTTTTTTCACTTCCTAAATCTTTCCTTGCATGCATGGGGATCTTATCTACAGCTTTTTATCACTTGTTCAAATGCCAAAAGAAAAAGGGGGTATACTGGACTCCATACATACCATCTATACGAAGTGGGATTTTGTGTGTGTACATGTGTGTCTGCAATGAACAGTCATAGGTACTATGATGGGGGAAAAAATCATTTAGAACTATTTTAGATAAAAAGTTGTCCTGCCCTGGCTGGTGTGGCTCAGTGGATTGAGCGCCAACCTGCAAACCAAAGGGTCACCAGTTTGGTTCCCAGTCAGGGCACATGCCCGGGTTGCAAGCCAGGTCCCCAGTAGGGAGCGTGCGAGCGGCAACCACACATTGATGCTTCTCTCCCTTTCTCCCACCCTTCCCCTCTCTCAAAATAAATTTAAAATTTTTTTACAAAACTTGTCCTTACTACCAAAGTTTCCAAGGATCTATAAAACTTTAAGTTTCTGATTTACAAAGAAAAACTCTGAAACACTGGGGATGGAGTGAAATAAGGAAGAAGGGAGTCAAAAATAAAACACCCAAGGAAGTTGGAAACATTACATAAATTTTCCCAAGTAATTGCCAAGTTTCTTCTTTACTGGGCTTCATAGTCCTGTCCTCATTATCGTAGGCCTCAGTAATCTCAGCGTATGTGACAAGGAATGATGGCAATCTAAATGAACTCAGAGGGTCTGAACCAAACTTCAAGTTCTCACATTTGGCAAATGAGCATAAAATATGTTCACAGATTATATATTCTAGTTTTGCATACCACAATGATATCAAATTGTTAGCTTCCTTTTCGTAGCTATTAGAATGGACAGTAAAACTTCACCAATGTTTTTCAATGAAAGAAAAAATTATCAAGAATATATGATGAAATTATGAGTACAGATTTGAGACACATAGCCATCCTAATTGTCCTTCAAAGTTCAACTCAAATACCACCTCCTCCTGGAAGCCTTCCCCTGGTCATACCAGGCAGAGACAAAGAATCCTCTTCTGACTCCCTGTGATGCTGTTTTCAAAATCATTATGGCATTGAGAAGAAAATTACTTTGCCTTGTGATTATTCAATACTAATATTATCTCCATTACCATATAACTACTATATTGACTCCACAATTATTTATTAAACACCTACTATGGAATTATTACACACACCAGGAATTATGTTAGGTGCTAAGCATAGAAGGATTAAAAAGCCAGCTCCTGATCCTGTGGCATTTAAAATACTGGAAGCAAAAAAGTTTCAAATGCCTTTATGTCTCCCATAAATCCTAGTCAAATGTCATACTACAACTTCTCAAAGGAAGTTTGAGTTTTTTTGCGATAATAATTAAATATAGCTTAATATCTGGCATCTCTTCATACTGTATCCCCAGTGCATAGAACTCATGAAGTATTTGTTGAGTGAATTAATGATTCAATCTGTGGCATGTTCCCGCATAAACTGCATCACTGGGAAAGTTGCATGGACTTCATTCATGATGTGGACACATTGTTAATCGTAGGATTAAAACTGAATAACTTGATAATTTATTTTTCTTATGTAATTTTTTATTCTGGAATAATTCTGGAGAAGTTTCAAAGATAATACAGAGAGTTCCCATGGACCCTTCACCCCTTCCCCCAGTTTCCTCTAATGTTAGCATCTTACATAACCATACTACATCAAAACCAAGAAATGAACATTCACATATTACTATGACCTAAACTCCAGATTTTATTTGAATGTCAACAGTTTTCCTATTAACATCCTTTTTCTGTCCCAGGACCCAATTCAGTATGCCACTGCCTTTAGTTATCACATCTCTTGAGTCTACAATGTGACAATTTCTCAGTCTTTTCCTTTCTTTTTTTTTTAAATCACTTTGACAGTTTTGAAGAATACTAGTCAGGTATAATTTTAGAACATCCCTCAATTTGGATTTTTTTTCTCCTAATTATACTGGGGAGAGGTGTTTTGGGGGAAAATATTGTAAAGTTGAAGGGCTGCTCTCATCACAGAACATCAACTAGTGACCATAACCTTGATTGCTTGATTAAAGCAGCTTGTCAAATTTGTCCACTGTAAATAATTTAACTTATTTTAAGAGCTGGAGATCCATGAAGGTGTATAAGTATGAACTATAAGATTACTATTGTTAACCAATCATTGATGTGAATTTTGAGAAACCTAATCTATCCATTTCAAAGACAGTCAATAAAAGCATTTAATCCATTGATTTCAATCACACACACAATTTCTCACAAACTAATGCCTATAGAAACTGACTCAGGCAACAAAGTTTCATAGTGAGTACCATGGTTACTAAAATGGCCAGGTCTGCCGTGCTGAAGTGCACACTTCCCACGTGTGTAAACATACGTCTTCTAGAACTAAACCATACAGTTACTGCATAAGTTACATCAAGCATTCGTAATTACTCGGCATTACTGGCCAAATATTTTTCCATAATACATTTTACAATACCAACGCTAACAATGAACAAAAATATTTTATGGCGAACATATGACCATCTATTTCAGCAACATGCAATTTCCCAGTTTGTGGTTTTCCTGCACTGACCATCACCAGGAAACTGCTCTGTTTGTTTTTTAAAATAAATATTGTCCATTAACAGGAATAAGAAACTGAAGAATTCTTAAAAACACTATTTTCATTTTAGTGAACTTACCTGACTATAAAATAATAGGTATGTAATTAATGAAAGATATAGAGAATCTAGGAAACCCATAAGATACAGAATTTAAAATCACTCATCCATTCACCATGCAATGTCTACACTATTCAATTTTCTTTTCCATTTTCCATGTATCTTTTTTATATATTTTTAATTAGAATAATAATTTTCTAAAGATGTATATTAAACTTCCCCAACTAAATCTACACGGGGGTGGAAAGATGATCCCAAAACGGCATCAATACATTGCCAAGGCTCAGTGCTACACACTGAACGAATAAATGAGTGAGTGAGTGAGTGAGTGATCGTTGAAGTCTCACTACTTTGATTATAATACGGTAATTCCATAGTCAAATTCTGAGATAAAAAAGGAGTAGAATTCACTGTTATCATGCTCAAAATTTGACATAAGAGTCCACTGTTATTTCTTCTTTTATATTTATACATGAAGTCACACCCTGTGCCTGGAATTTAAATTTTAAAGTTTGAGTCTATGGTATTCTGTCTATATTCTGTAAAACATATTCATAGTACCTGTATAAGAACAGTTCCAAAAGGAAATGTGATTATACAAAGTGCTACCTACGCAAAAAGGAGGTAGGAGGGGGGAGGGAGAGGGGGAGGAGAAGACGAAGAAGAAAGAAAGAAAAGCAAGCTTCTGTTAAACCTAGAACGAGGCCAAGCAGTTGCCTCTGAATTCTATTCTACCAAAGCCGAGCACCAGGGGCACCTGAAGAGGGATGATTGTTTACCTGACTGATCTGTACAAGAGACAGTCTAAAAACTGCAATGTTATTTATGGAATGACTTCTAAGTTTAAGAAATAGTCAACCTTTCAGCTTGTAATAGACTTTATGTGCACCGCTGCAGAAACTGTCTTTGCATGCAAGCTGACAGGACACTACCAATCCTTAGACTTTCCAAAACAACTCAGTATTCAAGATTATGTTGTTTCCCTCCTCCCCAGTAAACACACTGCAAATGTCTAATGAATTTTTAAATATTTTCATCACGCTAACATATGCCTTCGTCAAAACAAAGCTAAGTAAACACACCTAGTTTTAGCAGGAAATAATGGTTGTTACTTGAAAAGTTTCTATTTGGAAAATACTAAAGACAAAGTTACAAATTAGGCAAAAATAAAAATTAACTATAACCATTCTTTGATTCATGTATGACTCTCCACTAATCAAACAGTCCTACTAAGAAAAGACTCTTAAACTATAATAACAGTAGCATAATTGAGTAAAAGAAGAAAAGATAATAAATCTAACCTGTATGCATTAAATATAGAAAAGTTTAAGCAGGAAAAAAGACCAGGCAGGGAAATGTAAGGAACTATAATTGAGAACAAGAAAATGTCACCACTTACACAGTTTTGTTCATCTAAGGAATTACATTAGAATTATAAGCCGTGTGACCCACCATCACCCTACCTGATGTCCACTTTTGAACATGGAAACAAAGGAATTGATAAGTTCACTGAATTGGCCAAAATCAAGGACAAAGTAAAAATGAGGGCATCAATCTCTCTGGCTAAGGAATGGGAGAGATGTGCCAGTTAATGACAGGGACACTTTCTGAGAAATTCGTCCTTAGGTGATTTCCTCATGCGAACATCATACACTGCACATACACAAACTTAGTTGTTCTAGCCTACGCAGCAATGGCATATGCTATATTTTATACACCTTTCTGTGCAGTAGGTTTGCTTACACCAGGATCACCACAAACGGGAGTCATGTTTTGCGCGAAGACACTACCATGGTTAAGAAGTCACTAGGTGACAGAAATTTTTCAGCTCCATTATAATCTTACAGGTCTACTGTTGTGTATGCAGTGGACCAAAGCTTTCTGATGCCTCGTGAGACTATTATGATGCTTTGCAGTCACTGCCCCAATGTGTGGTCACCAACAGTTTTCTGAGACCTGAATTAGTTGCTTCTTGGTAGATCCTGAGAAAACATTTCAAGCCAAAGGCAGCAGTCACTTAAACATACGAACACAGATGCACACACATACACATATCCCAACACATATATGCACACTTGTCATTCACTAGCCTGTCAACCTTGCAGAGAAGAGACGATGAAGGAATTATATACCTTTCACTGATTCCACTATCCCACTCATCCTGGGAACCCTGCTATGTCCACTACCACCATGTGGGGCCTGACCATTGGTCAGACTGATGTACCCAGAATGTGAAGTGTCTGATGTGGCAACAACCAGGGAAGTAAAGCTCAGCACAAAGACAATGGAGGAGGGAAAGGACAAGTGACACCGCATTGGACACGGTACAGTGCATTCCAGACCTGGCTTCTTCCCTTTTAAAAGAAAAACAAAAACTATAGCCCTAAAACATACCAGTACCAAGAAAATCATTTATTTAAAATATATTCACCGTCTTCATTCAGTAAGATGTAAAGCAGTTTCCTTTAAGCCTATATAAGTGTTCCAAAATAGATCCTTAGATGAAAAATTAAGTTAAAAAATACAAAGCAGGCCCCTCTTGCACCTCAGCAAACAGGGAGAATAATACTGCAGTTTGCAACAATTCAAGATTCAGAAACATCAGGTAAATACTGGTAAATACTGGTTAAAGAATAACTAGAGGAAAAATGGAAAATGCAAATCTTTGCACCTGGGGCACTCTAATTGCACACAGACTAGGGAACCAAACTTAGGAGCTTTTCATCACAGAGACGAAGAAAAACCCTCTGCTTTTCAAGTCGGAAGGGTCTCTAAGAAGGGTCTGCTAACTCTAACATAGCAAAATTCGGTGATTTTTTTCAGCTGGAAAAATGTGTTACCTTATTGCAAAAATTTCCCAGGCTAAATAATAACAATGTATATAGCCTCCCAAGTTTATTTACACCTTCAATGTTAAAAATCAGGCGAAATTTACTTGCAAATATTAATTACCTTGAAATGTGTAAACTTCATTCTTATTAATTACCCTCCTAAGTTGAATTTTTTTTAAAAAACCACCCTGCCCTGGGAGGTGTGGCTCAGTTGGACAGGTTGTAGGTTCAATTCCCAGTCGGGTTCCTCCCAGTCGGGGCGTGTGGGTTAGGAAACTGATGTATGTTCCCCTCTCACATCCACGTATCTCTCCTTTCTCTCTCCCTCCCTTTCCCTCTCTCTAAGATCAAGAAGTACTCAGATAAAGATAAAAATTAAAAAATTAAAATTAAAAGACCATCCTGCTGTCAAAAATAGCAAACAGATAAAGATCTAAAATAAAACTCAGAAACCTTAAGCCTCATTTTTAGCTCTTCCATTGAGTTTTTGATACTAAGTGGAGCAAACCCTTTTGGCTAGCTACAATGCCAGTGTTTCTCCGATCCAGCTCCTGATTCACTTTAACAAATCACACGCCTTTTGAAGAAATTTAAGGGCCACAAAAATGTAAGCATAATGTGGATTTTCCTAGTAACTTTCAAAAAAATTAGACTTTCATTTCCATCTCTTTCATTCAATTTTACAATACCCCTAGGGGATGGGCACAGCACATACACCATCCTTAGTCTCCAAAGACAAGGTGACACACACAAAAAAAGAATAAATGGCATGAACAAGGTCACTCGGCTAATTAGCAGCAGACCTAGACCAAGATCTTCAACTAACAGAAGAGCAAGGAAATTCAAGAAGTATGCACTCTGTCTTTGGTACAGATGTGTATAAATACTGACCCTACAACAATATAATGAAAAACTGTAACTACTATGCTGCTTTGATTTCAAAGCCCTAAAGACAACCTGCAAAATAAATCTCTACCAATTGCACTCTGAGCAAATAGAGCAGGTGATGCTGCTCTGCCTAGATAACATTGTATGTGGCATGGCACAAGCTCCTGTGGGCTTTTTAACTCCTAAAAATCTGAGGGCGATGAGGTTCCACAGGTTAAAGAAACGTAATATCAAATCAAAACACCAAGCTTCACCAATACAGCATTTCTAAAGATCCTTCCTCATTTTAGAACTAACTGCACAGAGGCCTTGTCATACTAACCTTGACAAGACTTAGCTTGTTAACAGAAAAATAATACTGCACAAACACATTCTAAGGAAACTCAGTTTTCAAAACACCAACAAGAACGACTGAATACAAATAAAACTATTTATACAAACACATATGCTACAAGAAAGATCAAGCTTATTTTTCACTCAAGGCTTAAAGATTATGATGTGCAATCAAAGAGACTAGCCCTTGAGTGAGAATCTGGAGACAGGGTTACAGTTCTAGCTTTGACATTAATTAATGTCCTCTGCTTCTTGGGTAGGTCTCTTCCCCTCAGTTTCTCTATCTCTAAAACCAGTAGGGCAAACTCCACAACTGCTAAAGTTGTAGCTTCCTGATTTCCCATCCAAAGCCCTAAATGTGTGTGTGTGTGTGTGTGCATTATATATATTCATATATGCATATGTGCATTATATATGTATGTGTGTATAGTTACCCATACACTATAAAATCATGACCTTTTGTCTGTTTTACACTTTATTCCTAATTCTTTTTTACTATTTGTCCACAACTGTAACTATTGCCCAGTTACAACACTTAACACTTTATATAAGTGCTTATTAATTGACAGGTAGCATGCTAACACTTTACGTATATTAACTCCCTCACCACAATCCTCTGAGACAGAAACCATTATTGTTTCATTTCATTTTATATTTTATTTTATTATTTTATTTTATTTTATTATTTTATTTTATTTTCTAACGTGAGGAAACTGAGACACAGAGCGGTTACTAACTAGCCGGGGTCATAAGGCTCACAAGTGGAGAAGCCGGGATTTGACCCCAAGCACTCTGACCCTGGCGCACCGCTTCACTGCCCAAGGCAGAGTGTATGGAGAAGTATGAAGACCAGCAGAGCGCATCTGCAAAATGTCGGCGGGGGCCCCCAAAACTGAACTTGCCCTTATCCATTCTTTCAGAAGACTTACAAACTCCGCCTAAGCACTGGCCACGCTGGTTCTTCCCCCTACATTTCAGTTTCACAAGTAAATGACATTGATCTTAAAGAGCTTAACCTAAATCTTCCTTCTTTTACCCATTGGGGGTGGGAGGGTGCACAAATAACAGAAACTGGAAGTGCTGGTGAGTGCCCCATCCCCTGTCAAGTAGGCACCTCTCCTGGTAGCCTGGCTGGAGTCCCAGTCTAGGCACGCTGCGGGTTAAGTCCCGTACCCTAGAACCCAACAGCAGTAAACAGTGACCAGCCACCACCAGGTCTGCAGCCTGAATTCTGTAAGACTCAGCACTCTACGTGCACAGGTTATGAAGTAACAAAAGAAACATATGCGCATCAATATGTGTTGCAGTGTGCATTTAAACTGTGAACTGGTATTCCCAATGGAAACAGAGAGAGAAAAAATACTAGCAATCAAGGAAACCCTATGTAACCCTCTCGCACACCGTCACACATACATGTATCCCATTCAGAAATCAACTGGAATCTCAAGGGCACTGCACTTAGTTGAGTTCCCGAAGAAGTTCACCATTTCGGTGGGCCACGGCCCGAGGAAGTGGAGAAAGCCGGTCTGTCCTAGCACTCACGAGGCCGACGTGACCTCTTAGGGTCCCACAGCCCCGGAGGGCCCTTGGCTGTCCCCGACAGCGGGGCGAGTCCCGGTTTGGCAAGGCCGAAAGGAAATTACTTAAGGGAAGAAGGCACGGGCTGCTGCTCCCGCAGGGCAAAGCCACACTTTGGCTCACCACTTCGCTTGAGTTTCATGTCCAAGGCCACGGACTTTTACCGCCAGCTCTTACAACCCTGGCCCTGAGAGCCAGGGGCTGAGAGCGGGAGCGAGGAAAGACGGGGGAGGAGGTGTGTTGTTTCACCTTTAGGGAAAACGAACACTGTAGCCAGACAACCCGCAGAGAAGCCAGCGAAGACTTCTTCGCTGGGCCTGTCTCAGGGCTTCTGAATCACTTCCTCCTTTTCGGATGTGTCTCTGAGTTGAAGCTGATGAAGTTTCATGAGAAAATCTTGCCTCTCCGGGCAGCTTCCTGCGCGCCGGCGAGCCGAGCGCCGCGCGCTGTCCGCCGCGCAGACCCTGCCCCGCCGCCAGGCCACGCTGGGCGGCCGCGGGAGCCCGCAGCGGCGCGCGGGGGACCTGGCTGAGCTCCAGGGAGGCACCGACGCTGCCCGGCCCGCCCTCGGCTTACCCCAGGGTGCTGATGAAGCCGTTGACCGAGCCCTCCGCGTACAGGGACACGATGTCCCCTATGTAGAGGAAGCTGGACATTTTATCAGACATACTGCTTCATGCTCCAAAGCAGACGTCCTTCCTCTTCTCTGCGCCCTCGCCGCCTTCTCCAGGGAGCCGCCGCGGTAGAGGCGGAACGGAGCGCACGACCGCTGCACCGAGAACCGCTGCAGAGGGCACGGCCCGAGCGACCTGATGGTCGGCTCAGCCCTGCCCCGAGCTGGCGGGAGCGAAGTCGCAGCCGCGGGCACCCAGCGCTGTGCACAGCCCCGGCGCCCCGAGACCCGCAGCGGCCGCCTCCCCGGCAGGTTTCCTGTTCCTTTCAGAAGTTTTCTCTCCGACACCTTTGCTCCTCCCCCCCAGCCCCCTCCCTCCTCTGCGCCCCCCACCCCCACTGCCGTCAACACCACGGGAAGGAGCTGGTGGTTGCAGAGCCTCTCGTTGCCCTCGGGGGAATTTTTGGACCAGGTGGTGGTGCCCATTGGGCGAAGGGGAGGAGAGGAGCTCGGGGAGGAGGGAGCGGGCGGCCAATCAGAGAGCGGCGGCCCGGGGCGGAGCTGGGCCGGGCGGTGCCACTCGGGGAGGCCCGGCCACCCGGGAAGCCTCCGGTCGGCCGGCCGGCGTGCGGATGGGCCGAGGGGAGGCGCTGCGGGGGCGCAGGGGCCCAGAGCCGGGGAGGTCGCTTGGGCTAGCCGCCCAGGAGAGGCTAGACCTGGGGTGCGGAATTCCCCGCTTGGGATCGTGAAGGATGGCGAGGCCGAGAGGCTTTCCCAAAGCTTGAAGCGGGCAGTGAGGATGAGAATTGGGGAAAGGGCGGGTGTGAAGGAAGGGAGCAGTGGGGTGAGCCAGCCATTCGCCTGGAGAGGAAAAGAAGCGGGAGCCCACAGGAGTGGGATGGGTGGGGGTGGGTAATTTGCTGACAAAGGGGTGGGGGGAAGGTATTGAAGTAAAGAAAAACAATAGAAGTAAAAAATAAATACATAATAACGAAAGAAAAATAAGAGGGCGAGAATAGAGAGAGGAAGGAAGGGAGGGAGGGAGGAAGAAAGGGTCCCTATTTGTAGCATGTAATTTTGGTTTTTGTCTGAAATATATGGCATTAGTGAAACTTGACCTGTCAGCAGATGTCCAGGTGGAGGTGAGCCCCCTAGGAGGGAAACGTCACTTGGCCGAGCCAACAATTTTTGTAGCCAACGGTTGGCGGTGAACTTTGTTTTAAGTCTCCAAGGCTGGACCTCCCGCGGTGAACTCCAAGCCCAGGTTTAGCCTTCCACCTTCCGGAGCCCATGGTCACGGTCTCAAGGACAGGCTTCACTCGTTTCCTTTTAATGCCGCTGATTTTTGAGAAAGACAAATGCCATATGATTTAACTTCTATGTGGATTGTAAAGAACAAAATAAACGATCAAACGAAGCTGAATCAGGCTCACACATACAGAGGACGTACTGAGAGGAGGGGGTTCAGAGGAGGGGGTGAAATAGGTGAACAGATTATGTACAAATTGGTAGTTACAAAATAATCAGAAAGAGGTAGAGTACAGCATAGGGAATGTAGTCAATAATATTGCGATAACTATGTGTGGTGCCAGGTGGGAACTGGTAATATGAGGAACACTGTAGAGCATAGGGTTGTCTAACCACTATGCTACATGCCTGGGACTAATACAAAATAATACTGAATGTTAACTGTAATTGAAAAATGCTTCTTTTTAAAAAAAAAAAAAAAAAGCTGCTCTTAAAGCTCAACACCTTCTCTGTTCCTTTTGTAGCCCCCATCTTATATAACACCATTTTAGGAGCCTTTTTCCCTGTCTTTCTGGACCACCCGGAAAGGGTAGACTCTTTGGGCGGTGGTTAGGACATTCCCTACCCAAAGAACTGTGACCCAGGTAATCCCCACAGAGCAAGGTTTGCAAAAAGCAGAGGCACCCAGGGCGTGCCGAAGGGTGTGTGTCAAATTGTGCAACTGGCCAAAATTCTAATTTACAGTTCAAGAGTGTCTCATAGTTCAAAAACGGTTTGGGTTGAGCCTTATAAACGCACAATGGAATATGAAAGAAGAATAAGCTTAATATTCAAATGTTTGTGTTTAGAAAGCTTGGGAGGTAGAGAATAGAGTATTAGACCCAGAATCCAGGAAATACCAGTGCAAAGCCTGTAAGTATTAAGATAAGCTAGACCTAGTCAGTGTCCTACCACACAGTTGACAGATCTATCTTTACTTCTGTGTTCTCCTTTGAAAAAAGTTAACTAGCAACTTAGATATGCCTGTTATGTGCTAAAAGCCTTCATCTGTCTACACACATGACATTACTGTTGGGTGCCTCCAAGACATTGGTCATATGCGCTATTCAAAAACTTAAGTCGGAACAAGGTGATGACCTTGGAATGGAGGTATCTGTTTATCAAAGAGATGCATGGATTACATTCTAGTATTCCTCATATCACACTCTCCTGTGCCATATATCCAGTGGATGTTCTACTATTATTTCTCAACTGAGGACAATTTCATTTGCTCTTTTAGAGAGAGGAAGGGAGAGAGAGAAACATCAATTCGAGGGAAGCGTCAATTGGTTGCCTTTGTATGTACCCACAACATGGGTATGTGCCCTGACCAGAAATCCAGTCCACGACCTTTCTGTTATAGGACGACCCTCCAACCACCGAGCCACACCGGCCAGGGCAATGTTGGGTATTTATGCTAACAGTTAATGCACAGGTACAAACTTACCCAAACCTAATGTCTTTCTTCCTTCTGACTGCAGCCCCACCACCCACCGCCCACTGAGGTGTCCAGGAGAGTCTCAGGATTGGATTGAGTCGCACTTCTGTGTTGGATGGCAAAGTGGTCCAGCAGCCACCAGAGGCTCCTTCCACAACAGCAAAGCCTCCTTAAAATGGTCTTCCCAGCCTCAGCTATTATGGCAACTCTGTCCCTACATTTGCTCAGCTCAGAAACCTTGGAATCATTTTTTTTAATTTAAATTTTACTTTTCAATTACCGTTTATATTCAGTATTATTTTGTATTAATTTCAGGTGTACAGCATAGTGGCTAGACAATTGTACACTTTACCAATTGTCCCCCCTGATATTTTCAATATTCACCCGGCACCATAGTTACTACGATATTATTGACCACGTCCTTCCTCTCACGCCCCACATTCAGTCTGTCAGCAGTTCTGCCAGCCCTGCCTTCCAACTGTGAGCAAAATGTTCCATTTTCCAATAAAAATCATCTTTTTCATCAAATGGCATCACCAAGCTCTTAAGAATCCGGGCACAAAGTCTTGCAGTCAGTTTTCATTCCCACCTCTACCTGTTTCTTTCTCTCTGTTATCTCCAAAATGTCTCTTCTTTACCTTCCCTGCTATCCTTTCTCTGTTCTGTACTGTTGCCGGCTCATTGATGTCTACCCTGCCAGTCTCCCAGACTTGCCATCCTCTGGCAAGCCAGAGCACCCACCTTACAGACTGGACATGATCAAAACCACTCAAACTTTCAATGACACCCCATTGTCTGCAGAAGGAACCACTCTCATCCGCTGGTATGAATATCAGATGTTGTGAACATCAGTCCCTCCAAATGGATTCTCCTGTGCCGAGAATACATGACAGTTCCACATGACCTGGCCTTCCACACTGCCCATGATCTGGCCTCCTTCTCCTTTTATAACCTAGTTTCTACTCTTCTGCTTCTGGTTTCCTCATGAAAAGCCAGACTCCACACATATGAGCTGACACTTTTTGTCTTCATGCCTTCAAGTGTGATGGTCCCTGTTCCCAAAATTCCTCTTCCTCCTTCCCTTCTCCCACTTCCTCACGCCCAAGCCCCACTCCCCCAGGGGAGCTTCCCAGATACTGCCAAGGCAAAGTTCCCCGTTCTCCTGAATCTCCACAGCCAGGCCACTCTGCCCCGAACATTGGTGGGTCTCCAGGGCAAGAGTAATTGGAGGCCCTCATAAATATTATAAATATTAAAAGTTGCTAATTAAGCTAAGAAATTATTAAAAGTACTTGAGGGAGAGTTGGACCTCATTTACAAATTCTTCCCACCCACCATCACTGCAAACAGCCATCCTCTGGCCACACCATGGACCACGCCTATGTGTACCAGTTATGCAGTGGACACTTGGGAAGATGAGTATTTATGCATGGGATTCTGGAGTCTCAGACACCCAGATATAGTCTAGAAGTGGGAGAAGAGAAAGCTCAGACTCCTTGCAGACATGTCCCCTTTGTCCAGGATTCAGAGTCTGGAATAGGAACCCATTGGCCTGACCTAAGAGCACAGCCATTTTAAGGTACCTCTCAACACTTTCCACCCTGCCTGCTTGTTATTTCTGTACATCTTGAGTCTTACCAAAATAGAAGTACCCTGAGAATGAGGTCAGTGTCCAAACTACTCATTTAGGACTTCAATAAACATTTGGTAAATAAATGAAATAATAAGTAACCCATGCGGAATTTTTGAATTCTTAAGTATTTTTATTACCTCTAATGGTGACAACAGTAACTGTCATGAACACCAGTTCAACCAAATGGCATTCAGAGTCTCCTGTGCAAAAGCCCTAGTCATCATTGCCCTAAAAAATTTATAGAGAGAAGTAATAAAAAAAGCAGAGTGTAATATTTGAAATGTTTACTCCCAAAGGATTGACTATATTAAAAATGAGGTTCCAGTAAAGAGTTCTTTCATCATAGATGTATTCAGGGTAATTTAGATTCCGTGTGCACTCGGATATGCTCAGATCAATACTAGAAGTGAAAGGGTTTCCAATCTGTTGTCTGTCAACTGAGTCTTTCGTGAGTAGCTGTCCTCACTCCCCTGCCCTGTAATAAATATAATTTTTAATATATAAGTGGTTTTAATGAGCCATCTGCTTCATGAGGTGCAAATAAAATGTGGGTTTTTAAATCACTCCCTTGCAACAATGAAAGCTACATATTCTGTTCCTCAATGATATTTCAAGGTCAGCCCTTGGGTTTAGTTATTTTCCGTTGTGAAACACACTCACACACACACACACATCCTGATTCAGTCCAATTTGAAATGTTGGTCTCATCTCTGCTAGACCATGTCAGGTCGACAGGACAGCCGTGAGGAAGGCGCGAGGTGGGTTCTTTCACTCCTGCCCACACAGTTTCACATTTGAGTCCGCAGGTGTTGAGATAGTGAAGTTGGATGGGAATGAAAAGGACAAATGTATCATTCTGAACTGGGCGTGTGATTTCCGTCCTCTCTTAACAAATGCTGCTTGTCTGGACAACCGGGTTGCAAATTTGCCCTTCTGTTGACCACGGGGGATTCAGGCAGGGTCTGCCTCACGGCCATGCCACCTGTGCAGTAGGCCAGGGCCACGTGCACAGAAGGGCCCGTGCTTGGTTTGATGTTTTGCTGGTGCCATCTCGAAATTCTTGATGGCTTTTGAACACATGGCCTGCATTTGCATTTTGCACTGAGCCCCGCAAGTTATGGAACCTCACCACACCAGAGTGGGTTTGTGAGCTGCTCCACAGTCTCCTTCATTGCTTCGATCTTCCTCTTTCCAATGCCCCTTTTCCTACTCAGGTCAACAAGTCTGACATACCAGGTACCAGCCAAGCTGCCTTAAATCAGGACATTCGAGGCCAGGTGCCTCCCCTCATGGGAACTACCACTCTTTACCAAATATCCTCTGGAGACGAGGGAAGAGCCCTACCCCCTCTTACTCCTTCACTAGGCCAGAAATGGACAACTCTGTCAATTCATCATAATCAATCTCTATTCACTACGGAGAATTCTGTGGATTTGTTCTTTAATATATATACACTAATCATTTGTACTTCCTGCTGTGAAATTTTAGGCAAAAAACATGCTGTGTACTTGAGGCCTCCAGGTACAAACTGGAAGGAGAATGGTGGATGGTATGGGGCGTGTGCAGAGGGGGGGTCTCATACCCATCCTCAGCCACTGTTGTGAGGTAGATTCTGTGGCTGCCTCCCTGACGTCTGTCCACCTTTCCTCATGGCTAACGTAACAGCTTGAATGGAGTTAACACCACCCCCAGCTCCAAGTGTGGGTCCAGACTAGTCTAAACCAGTGCTTCTCAAACCTAAGTATGTATAAGAACCATCTGGAGAGCTTGTAAAAACACAGCTCCCTGGGCCCCATCCCATGAGATTCTGATTGAGCAGGTGTGGGGGGTGCTCATTAGCATTTCTAAAGAGGGTGGTTGTGTGTGGGCATGGAGAGGTGAGGCCAAAACAAACCTTGGCTAGTAAGGAAGCCTTGACGACAAAATGACTTGTTTTTTATTTTGAAATAATCTGAAAGTTGCCAACAAAATATATAACTCTGACCCCAAATTCAGCTTTTATAACTGGCCACCGATGTTTCATGGTTGTTTTTCTACACACACACACACACACACACACACACACACAATTTATTTTCAGAACCATCTGAGCGCTGGCTGCATACAACACACCCATCACCTCCTAGCACTTAATGTATTCCTAAGAACAAAGACATTCTCTCATATGTCCACAGCACAGCTATTATCAAGTCTGGAAAATATACCAGTGATTTAAAACTCTAACCTGCTGTCCATATTTCAATGTGTCATTGTCCCTATCGTGTTCTTTACAGCCTTTTCTCCTCCAGGACACGTACAGCATTCAGTTGTCACAGCTCTTCAATCTCTTTTCATCTGTACCAGTTCCTCAGCCAGCCTTTGTCTTTAATGACATTGACATTTTAAAAGAATACAGGCTATTTATTTATAGGTTATTCTTCAATTTGGATTTGTCTTGCATTTCTTCATAACTACATGAGATTAGACATTTCCAGCCAAATAACTACAACAAGTAATGATGTGTTCTTCCCCAGGTACCGTGACCCCAAGCACATGATGCCTGTCAGCCCCCTTGTTGATGATGTTAGTTTTGATTGCCATCAAACTGTTGTTTTGTAGATAAGAGTTTAGGAATGATTCCAAACCAGCTCTCCTTTCAAGGTCTGACCCACAAGAAACAATGCCTTAGCCTTGGAAAACTAAGAAACACATGCCAACACAGAAGCAGCAACAAACCTGACTTTTCTGTCAGAACTGCTGCGCAGCCCACCTCCTGACCTTCAAAGTCTGTTTCCAAATTCGGAGTCTGACATCAGCCTGCTTTGTTTCCCTACCTGATGGCGACAAACACCAACTCCCCAAGTGGCAAATTTGAAGTTCTTCTCACTAGACAAGTCAGGAAAGTCAATCACCACATTTCGCCCTGCCTCCCACCCCCTCACCTCGGGGCCCTCTCCCTGGCCGCGGGGGCAGGGTGGGCCTCAGAACACAGCAGCAGCTCTGTCCAATGCACTCAACGTCACAAAACCCTCTTATCCCCACCAGCCCAATTGGTTTATATCTTTGATCTGGGAGCAGGATTTTTAAGCATTATAGCCCTGATTTTTTAAATGTTTCCTTGCAAAATTTGTATCTTGGTCTTATTTATTGTATTTTAGGCCTCCCTTGAAACTCCCAACTGAACATCCTACTAAATATTCTTTCGGAACTTCGGGTAAGATGATGGCATAAGCAGACATGGCTCGCCGCTCCTCACAACCACAACAAAATTACAACTAAAATATAGAACAACCATCGCTCAGAACCATCAGAAATCTAGTGGGTATGAAGTCTGACAACTACAAAATTAAAGAAACCACATCCATCTGGACTGGTAGGAGGGGTGCAGAGATGGATGGGGCTGGTCCCACATGCACGTGTGGTGGATAAAACCTCAGGAGAGAGGTTTTGGGAATGAGGAGTCCCAGCCTCACACCAGCACCCCCCAGCCCAGGGTTTCAGTGCCAGGAAGATCAGTCCCCATCACTTCTGGCTGCAAAAACCAGTGGGGACTGAGTCTGTGAAAGAAACTGCAAGAGCCCTAGCCAGTTCCTCTTTAAAAACCCACATATGGACTCACCTACCCAAACTCACTCCCTCTGAGCTCCAGCACTAGGGTAGCAACTTAAACGGCACCAGTGGCAAATAAGGAGAAACTGAAGTGTCCGCCATCAGGAAGAGCAGAGGCCCTTGTCCCTTTTCTGGGCCCTCCCCTGACAGAGCCCACCCAAGCTGCTTTTCCATATGAATGGCTGGTCTTTAATCAGGCTTCACAACTTCCTGAATCCTTTCTCAAACAAGCAGCAGCTGGCCTTAGTGAGCCCCAGGCCCAGAACTAGCAACATAGATTCACAGCTTGGCTTTGCCTAGAAATATCCAAGCCCAGCACAAGTAGCAGCCATCTCAGATTGCTTTACAATGCAGGCAATGGCCCAGGACAAAACACAGGTGGGGGCAGATATTGGCCTGCACCGCCTAGAAAACTGCAGGCCCGGTGCACCCAGTGGACAGCTACAGACTATGTCAGAGCACCACCACCCTGCCTGTGCACAGCTGGTCCTCCCTGACAGGTGGGGGGGTGTGGTCAGTGGCCACAGCCTGTCCTTGCAGCTGACTGGCCTGGGTAAATCCCTCTCATTGATCTGCCAACAGCAACCAAGGCTCAACAAGCGGAGGGTGTATTCAGCCCACACTAAGGGTGCACCTGAGTACCCAGCTTGGGTGATAGGAGAGGTCGTGCCACTGGACCTTACAAGACACCTAGTACATTAGGCCATGCTACCAAGACAGGGAGTCATAGCAGCTCGATCTAATACATAGAAACAAACACAGGGAGGCTGCCAAAATGAGGAGACAAAAAAACATAGCCCAAATGAAAGAACAGATCAAAACTTCAGAAAAAGAACTAAAACAATGGAGACAAACAATCTCTCAAATGCAGAGTCCAAACACTGCTTATAAGGATGCTCAGGGAATTTAGTGAAGACTTCCCTCAGCAGCATAAAAAAGAGCCAGTCAAAAATGAAGGATACACTAATTGAAATAAAGAACAATTTACAAGGAAACAACAGTAGAGTGGGTGAAGCTGAGAATCAAATCAGTGATTTGGAACGTAAGGAAGCAAAAACAACCAAGCAGAACAACATGTAGAAAAAAGAATCTGAAGCAAACAAGGACAGTGTAAGCAAACTGTGGGACAACTTTGAGCAATCCAACATTCGCTTTATAGGGGTGCCAGAAGGAGAAGAGAAAGAGTAAGAAATTGGAAATCTGTTTGAAAATATAATGAAAGAAAACTTCCCTAAATGGTGAAGGAAATAGACATGCAAGTCCAGGAAGCACAGAGTCCCAAACAAGATGGGATGCAAAAAGGCCCACTCTAAGACACATCATAATAAGAATGCCAAAGGTTAAAGATAAAGAGACGGAAGGGGATGTGGGAGAATGGTTGAAGGGGTGAGGGGATTAAGAAGTACAAATAGGTAGGTACAGAATAGCCATGGGGATGTAAAGTACAGTATAGAAAATGGAGTAGCTAAAGAACTTACATGCATGACCTGTGGACATGAACAGGGTGGGGGATTGCCTGAGGGAGTGGGTGCTAGGTGGAGGGGGGCAAAGAGGGGATAATCAGGGCAACTATAATAGAATAATCAATAAAATATAATTTAAAAAATTCTTTTGACCTATTTGATAGGGTCATAGGCTCTTAAGAGATATTTACATTGCCTGCTATTGAATTTCTCATGGTCCAGTCATGATAACAGAGAAGAATGGGAATTTTTTTGTAATTTTTTTTTTTTTTTTTTTTTTAGAGGGGAAGGGAGGGAGAAAGAAAGGGAGAGAAACATCAATGTGCGGTTGCCTCGTGTGTGCCCCCTACTGGGGACCCGGCCCACAGCCCAGGCTTTGCCCTGACTAGGAATCTAACCAGCAAGCAACCCCTTGCTGCACCGGCCGGCACTTAATCCATTCAGCCACACCAGCCAGAGCAAGAATGGGAATTTTAAAGAAAGATATATTAATATTTCAAATCTTGCCTACTTTAATTTGCAACAGTTCTTCCCAAAGTACAGTTTTATGTTTCCAGCTAAATCTTAGGACAGCATTTTCCAAGCACTAAAAAGAATCCCATAACTGTACACCAGAATACTTAAGAATACAAGCACCACATAGAACTGGTTTAAGTTACTAACTCTAATTCACCCTCTGCTGCTAAGTACTGAAGTACTTAACTCCTGAGGCTTCATTTTCCTTACATGTAAAATGAGAACAATAATGGTGTCTACTTCCTATGGTCCTTGTGAGGTTTAAATTAGAAAATACATTTAAAGGTCTTGGTAGGTCATCTAGCACAAAATAAGTCCTGAATAAATGTTAGCCATTTTTATGAATATCATTATCTGAGAGAAAATCAACACTGAGGGTCACGAAAAAAACAAGCATGAAAGGTGGTGTAACCTGTATTAGAAGGCACACTAGTGACGAAGCCAGCACCAGACTCATCTCCGTGACCCTGCATCAACAGCTCTTCCACTTAGACATCATCAGTCCGTTCAGTAAACAGTAGTTCATGTTGCATAATTACTGCAATTTTGATCCCTGTCAAAGGCATTTGAATTTTTTAAATGTCTGTAAGAGAATACAATTTGATCTTTAACAAGGAAATGTCAGACATAATTGAGGAAACAAACTTTGAGACAAGAAAACAAAGTGGCTAAATGTCCAGCCTGATGTTACAAAACCACCCAGAATGTCACATAGGAACTCTTGTTCCACAAGCCAACAGCTTTTATCTCTTCCCAGAAGAGAGGTGATAAAACCCACAGAAAAGAGCTGCCTTCTGACAACAAAGAACACTGTTATGCTTGTGGCCCCCTGGATGACAGGGGGAAGACGTAATGCAGGCCTTTGACCAGCCGCCTCTTACAGACTTCCCGTGACCATAAGCAGGGCAGGTTGGACAGGTTAGTTCCTAAAATTCAAATTAAGAGAGATTTCTCAAAAATCTCCAAGAGGGGAATTTCTCAAAATCTACCAGCTTCCCAAATGCCCCAGTGTGCTGGACCACTCTGAAAGGTTTACTTCTTTTAATGAATGGAAACAGACTACTAAGGCCAAAGTCAATAACTGGTAAATGCCAATGGGAAAGATATAAGGATAATTATTTTTTAAATTAAATTTCTTGGGGTGACATTTGTTAATAAACTTATGTAGGTTACAAGTGTACAAATTCATGATACATCATCTGTATATTGCATTGTGTGCCCACCACCCAAAGTCAAACCATCTCCCATCACCATATATTAACCCCTTTTCTCCTCACTGTGCCCCAACCCCCTTCCCTGTGAGTGACCTCCATATTGTTGTCTGTGTCTATGAGTTTTTGTTTGTTTGTTTTTCTTGTTTATTCATTGGTTGTTTCATTGGTTGCTTTAAGTTTTATAACCTACGTATGAGTGAAATCATGTGGTTATTGAATTCTTCTAACTTGTTTTCTTGGTAGAGGGAAAAGAGATGGACTGTGATGAAGGAAACTAACAGACATTAACGAGTTTCATGTTTGAGACCCTGTTGTACCTTTCATTATCTAATAACCCCCATGAGACCATTGCTATTGTTCGCCCCATTTTATAGCTAAAGAAACTGAGACTTAGAGAAGTTAAGGAACATACTGAAGGTCACCCAATCAGGTACATGGGGAGAAAAGAGAAAATAGCACTATTATTCAGAAAAGGGCAAAACCAGCAAGAATGCACCCAAGTAGATTCCTGAGGTCTTTTTTATCACCCCCAAACCCTTTCTCCAAGTTTGCCTTGACCTCCTTTCTTTTGTGTACATGGGATAGACTGCCGCACTGTGGCTTGCCTGTGTGTGTTCTTTCAGACATACACACCCTGATCCTGATTACCCAACCAAAACGTGGTTTTGTTCAAGGCCAGAAGTCTGTCCTGTACTTCTCTTGCATCGCCCCTCACACCCACACCCAGTGCTGAAGTCATTCAGGAAGTACTCTTGAGTCCTATTCATACTTCCATTTCATGCTCTGCTTGGGGCAAATGTTCTGGAGATGGGTTTGCTTCCCCTGGGCTTTTCTATCTTCCCAAGTGATTTAGTGCTAGGTAGACCAAGTGAACATCTACAGGACTGAGAGGAGCAAGGTGCTTGAGTTTATTTAAATGCTGGGTACATTTGGAAAGCACCAAGGGTGTGAACCTCACAGAGGTCAGAAACTTGGGCCTCCTTAGGGAGGCTCCTGGAAATGTGTGGCCTGTACTTGCAGTCTCAGAGCAAGGCATCTTGGGGGGTCAGAGGCTGGACTGAACCAGCTCCTTGTACAGGTAGGTACAAAGCCACAGTCTTCAGGCCTGATTATTTGCAAGACTCCATATACGATAAAGGAAGCATCAAAAAGATTACTATTTACTTATATGGAGAATAGCAGGTGAGCACAGTTTTAGGCTATCACGTATTATCTTAAGATTAAAAACAAATTCAGGGGAAGATATTCAGGATTAAAATGAAGTTTAACATTTAATACTTTGTAAATAAGGGATTTCTTAGCTTAGAAATACATATTCATTGTTATGAAAGCAAAGCAAAATAGCAAGTAAATTTAATTCAAACAATTTAAAATTTTAACATCAAAATTCTAACATAATTAAAAAGGAAACAAAAATGAGGAAACTATAAGAAATAATATAGCAAAAGTTTTATTCTAGGCAAGAAATTAAAGTAATATAATGGTGAGACATCTTTTCCCATGTGTCAGGTTAGCAAAACTATCTTTTAGTATAATCAGTGCTGGTAGTGAAAAAACCAGTCTCACATCTTGTAGAGCCACTTTAAATGGTGATATGGAACTATGTGATACATCTGAAGGAAATAATTCTATATATAAAAAACCTTTATTCACAATTATATTTATTTTTTATAATTATGTTTATTATAGTTTTAATAAAAGTAAACATTGGGAAAAAATAAATATAGAACAATAGCATATTACTGATATCAACTGTAGTGGCTGACATGGCATGTAGCCAATGAGTTTTATTAAGAATATGTGATAATACAACAAACACCAATTGCTGGTGAGGATGTGGAGAAAAGGGAACCCTCGTGCACTGTTGGTGGGAATGCAGACTGCTGCAGCCACTGTGGGAAACAGCATGGAGAGACCTCAAAAAGTTAAAAATGGAATTGCTTTATGACTCAGTGATTCCACTTCTGGGTTTAAATCCAAAGAAACCCAAAACACTAATTTGAAAGAATAGAGGCACCTTTACGTTCATTGCAGCATTATTTACAATAGTCAAGCTATGGCAACAACCCAGGTGCCCATCAATAGACAAGTGGACCAAAAAGCTGTGGTACGTAAAATGGAGTATTACTCAGTCCTAGAAAAAAAATGTAATCTTACCGTTTGCAACAGCACGGGTTGACCTAGAGGACATTACGCCAAGTGAAATAAGTTAGTCAGAAGAAGACAAATGCCATATGATGTCACTTATAGGTGCAATCTAAAGAATAAAATAAACAAACAAAATTGCAACAGACTCATGTATGCAGAGAACAGATTAATGGCTGCCAGAGTGGGTGGGGGGGTGGTTTGGGGACTGAGTGAAGAAGGTAAAGGGATTGAGAAGTACAAACTGGTAGTCACAAAATGGCCATGGAGATGTGACACACAGCAGAGGGGACGCAGTCAGTGACACTGCACTAACTGTGTGGTGCCTGGCGGGCGCTGGAATATCGGGGAGGGACACTCTGCATGTCAGAATATACAACTGCCTAGCGCTGCACTGCACACCTGACACTAATGTAGAAGAGTCTCGAATGTCAATTGTAATTGAAAAATAAAATGCTTAAAAAGAACATTTCATAACATATAAAATGATTTATATCATAACTTAAAAAGCAAGATAAAAGTTCTACTGAGTATAGCCACTAAAATGTAGGAAAAAACATACCAGAAATAAAAACTTGCGAGATGAAACTACGAATAATCTTTTCTACTTTCCTAACCTTTTGAAGAGTAGATATTATTTTTAAAGTGGAAACACACGGCAATAAATGACATTTGCTTTTAAGCGGGAACATTTCAAAAGAAATTGGGAGAAAGGTTTTTTTAAACAAACTCTAAGCTGACACAGTAGCATGAGGCAGAGCAGTGGAAACAGAAATCACTGGATTCAGCTGTGCAGAAGACACGCTAGGAAACTTTTGATTTGGGTGTTTTCATTGATCTTTTTCTACTAATGCATATTTTAAAGAAAATATTGATCCTATTCTTTGTGTTGAAATCATAAGCAGAGCACATACAGCTTTGTGGCATTTTAGTCAGGTTTTGCCGGGTCGGTGTCCCCTGGTATCTCTCAGAACATCACAGCAGATTAAAGGGCTAGGTGAAAATTCAAGAAGCCTGTAGAATTCAAATCCACCCTTCTTGGCAGATTTAAGATCGGAATGTAGTTCTCCATGACAACCTTATCAGTGTTTGGAGTCTGCAGATTTCTAGGTACCTGTGTCCCAGGGAAGTGTTGCAACTAAACTTATCATTTTTACCTTAGCTATGGGTCTTAGGCTAAGCAAGGGTTTGGTCATGTTCCCCACGACAATCTCTGCTTATCAAACTGGAACAGCCTGCTGTTGAATAAACCTTGCGATAAATGATGCAGAAATACTGAGAAAGAGATAAAACGCTAAAGTCTTTTTGATCTGAGCTTTACACAGATGTTCAAATATGTGGACCTCATCTCAGCTTCCCCGAATTCTCCCAAATCAGATCACATCCACTCTCCAGAATGCCTTAAGACTATCGCATAAATCTTTAGTATTTTCTCTATTGAAGTAGGACTGCATGAGAGAAAACTCAGTTTACCTTCAAATATTGCTCTCATCACAGCTGTCTCACGCAGACTTTCATTTCCCCGAAAGGACGGACACCTGCCTCGCACATCACTTCCTACCCATGTTTGTGTGTAAAATAAGATAATACAACGCCAGGTTCGAATGTGTGCTCACTTCCTTGTAGGCTGTTTAAGAGTCTCTATTTGCATTATAGAATCCCTAAAAGAATGTGTAGATGACCATGGGTGGAACTGGAGGGTGGACAGGGTGTAGTCTAGTGAGTTTAAGAAAATAAACTAGCAACATCTGCTCTGTTTGCTTCTGAGACTGTTTCACCTGTGGGTCACCATTCCTCCATTCCCACATCTCCCCTAGAGTTGTTCCATAATTGTCCATATCTCTGATTCTAAGCTTTCTTAATAGGTACCATGTCCTATAATTCACAGGCATACACACACCCACGAAAATGTATACCATATTGGTTTTTCAGCAGCTATACTACAAATTTACATTAGCCTTACTTTGCATTCCTAGAGTGTGAATCATCCGATTTTTAGTCATTGGTATATTCTTCCAACTTAGTATTTATCTACCTTGTTTTTTCCTTCGCAGATTTTCTTACTGTCAGCCCTATTCTTGGACCAAAAACAGATGGAGAGGAGAGAAAGAGCTCATTCTCTCTACTCTCACCCCTGCTAAACACAGCCCACCAATCCAGGGGGCATCATCTACCAGGCACCATTCGTGTTTATTTCTGATATAGCTTTTGTTCTTTCCCAAGAGCCCTGTTGAAGTTTATATTGCATTTGGATGCTTTCACGTGCTCCACTTCTAAATATCCACCCATTTCTTTGACCTAATAGATGAAAACATCAGTCTTCACTTTCTCTCTGTGTTCTTTCCATCCATGACTAGGTCACCTTGTACCCAATAAGACACTGGATTCAGACACATAAAACTAATTGTGTTGTCAGCAACCTGACATCGCTCTTACAAAGCAAATAGATGTAAACAGTGTAAATGCTTTAAAAATAACAGTTTATTCAAAGTTAATGTAACATTCTTGCAGTCACTTAATTCATTCAGCAAATGTTCAAGGAGCTGCTCCTATGTGCCAAGAACCATGATAAGTAGCAATTTTTTAAGAGTGACAAAAAACGCTTTCTGGCCTCAAGAAGTCTGACCTAAACATTCTTTAGAAAATGCCAGCATATTTTGGTAAGTGGTGCAAAACTGAGTAGGTATTAAAGAAAAAAGTTAAATGTTTTATGAATTATGTAGTCCAGTTGCATCATGCTTGAAGATAGATTTCTAAAATTAGAGTTAAGGTGAAATTAAATGATCCTTTGAGCATTAGAATCTCATCAAGAATTGTCACATGCTCCTACTCTCAAAGGTACGGCGCTGCTGAAACAGAGGAGAGTGATGAACTACTGCCTTCTCCTCTCCACGCCCACTGATAAGCAGGCAAAATTTCCACCATTAGTGTTTTCTTCTTATTTTCTGAACAACTTAACTGTATTTCAATTTCACAATAAAAGTTAAGCTGAATTTCTTGGACTGCCCTTTCCTCTGATAGGGCTGTGTTGTCATGTATGTTATTAAGAAAGCATCTGGTGGGGGGTGAGAGTTTAGAAAATTGGTGTTTTGAAGGAAAAAAGTCAAACCATATACTGTCACCCATGAACAGGAAGTATGATAGCACATGCCCTCCAACGCATACATACAAAAAAATTTCAAAACCTTACATCTTTAAGATAATTATTCATTATAGAGACTCTCAAGGGTAGAAGAGACAGATCTGAGTAGTTTGTATGACAATTAAGGGACATGAAATATTTTCACCCAAAGTACATTAAAGTATTAGCTCACCAAAATAGCTAACTAATAAAATTGAGCACCAGTAGGAACAGTATTTTCTATTTAAAAAAGCCAAACATGTTTTATTATTTGTTTCCATAATTTGTCCTCAACTGAAATAAATGCTTGATGTTTTCAGTCTGTGTATGTGAACTTCTTATAATCCAGTATTATTTGGCAATGTATCTGACACTTGCAAATGTGTTTTATTGAGTCTAAGGAAGGAAAAGAGAGGAATTTTTTTTTAAGTTACACAAACTTAAAATGTATAGAAAGAGAAAAAAAATGAAGCAAAAGGAATGGAAGGCAAAGGAAGGGAAAGAGTAGAAGGCCAGGCGGGGGAGGGAAATTGAGAGGGTCAGGAAGAACACTGCCCCTGGGACGCAGTGCAGAACTGAGACCCGCAGGCGGGGCTAAGAAGAGTCCACTCTCCAGAATCGGCTAACTCATTGGCATGCATCTGCTTCTTTATTGGGGTGTTAGAGCATCAGTGCTACAGATGCTTCCGGTGACTGCCTTGCAAGGAACAAAAGGATACATTTTGGTTGAAAATAATCATCTCCCATGTATAATAAATAACTGAACACTGAGAGTTGCTGATTTTGTTTTCTCAAGCTTTTGATTGCTTCTAGGATACAGCTTGTTCCCAAAAAACTAATAAAAATACTTGCACATCGATTTTGATCAAATCTACAGTGTATTGTGGATTTACATTACATTTGAAAAAAAATGCAGTTGAGAATACATTCTTTGGTCATGTGCTGTTGTTTAGTTTGTATTACTGTGAATGATTAAGACATGTTTGCAAAGCCAAAGCAAAGCAGGAAACTGGTGATTATCAAATCAAGCAACATCACATATCATCAACTACCTATTGCTCATTGGCAATTTTCAACTCACCTGGACTAACACCTCGCTGAAGGCCAGGGAGGAAAAGTCCTCCATATCACAGTCACTCCTAACAACGTGTTCTGCTTCTCGGATAAAGACCTAAGTGTCTGAATACCAACAATTGATATGACTTATCATAACAAAATTCTCTTGGCCTAACCATTTATATGAGGACTGCTCAGAACGACTTTATCACTTATGACATAGTTTAACACTTTTTACAATTTTCAGGATTACTTTTATGTCCAGTCGAGCTACGTACACTTAAATAGGTACATTGAAAAAAGGGAAAAAATAAAAAAAAAAAATAAGGTCTGAAAATATGGAACATATCAGTAAATGCAAACAAAACTATGATGTACGTTATTAGATTATCAGAATTTGTTTCTTTGGTACCATTTTGGGAAAATAAAAAAAGTTGCCTTTTCTCATTTTTTAATCAATCCTCTAATTTGTAATAAAAAGGACCCGATATAAAGGACTCATGGACAAAGCCAAAGGGGGTAGGATCAAGGGTGGGAAGTGGGGACAGCTGGGCTGAGGAGAGTAGTGGGGGGAAAATGGAGACAACTGTACTTGAACAACAATAAAAAAATGTGAAAAAATAAATTAAAAAATTAAAAATACAAAAATAAACAAAAAGTACCTACTAGCTTCCAGCTGCATACTTAGTTTGTCTACCTTCAGATTTTTGATCTTTATTCTGAGTTAGAGGAATTTCTCAAATCGGATTTTATTAGCAGAAAATGCATCTATTCTCTATTTGCTAAACATTCCAAAGGTTATATGAAATTTTGTGGGATCTGAGGAAAATCCCCACATAAACTTGTGACAATTGTTTAAGAGTATAATCTCTATTCTTGGCCAGTGTCTACAAAGCACCATGGCTCTTAAAATGAAAGTTCTTTGATCTCACTGGAACACTGCCTATTCCAGACGAACAGCAAATCCCTTATTCATCAGTTTGTTCGACATAATTTATAACGTGTAATTCGAGCTGTATTAATGGACTAGCGGGCGTGCCTTGGAGAAGTGAGAGGAGTCAAGGATCCTGAGCTGGTATTACTCGCTCTCTTCATGAGAAACGACTGAGTCAACATTATTAATTCCTTTAATATCCCACAGGGAGGGCTAATAAGGTGACGATTTCTACGTATAATTTTCAGCTAACATTTTAAAATTCCTTCAGATTTTATAGGTGAAGAAGTTCGCACATTCAGTTGTGTTGGCGTTTCTGGTGGTGTTTACCAGCAACACAAAAGGGGGGCAGAACTGGAGCAGTTCTCTGGGGACCCGTGCTCTCAGGGGAGGGCCGTGAACTTCACTTGAAGCTTAGGTGTCTGTTCCTGGCCTGTTTTCTCGTTCTGTTTTGAACTCTCCTATTGATCTTGCAAAAAGAATAGACTTGATAACATCTTCATAGCTAAATGAAGATTATTTTTTCCCATTTTACAAGTAAAAAAACTAAGGGCCAAATAAATTAGGTGACTTATGCATAAATCAGGAATTAAATTATAACCATCTCATTCTCTTCTCAGAGTATTGTGTCATATACAAATCTATCTTTCCTTATTAATCCTAATAACAGTAAAAAAACTTTGCCTAATTTTTAAAAATAATATACAAATAAATCACACTTATAGTAGAAAAGTAGAAAACGAGATTGACAGTAGGAAAAGAACCACCCAATATCCTTAACAGAGAAAAGTGTTCTAATCATCTCGATGTATCCTGATAGCATTTATTATTCATGTATAGTTATATAAATAATATGTTTTCAAAAACTAACATAATCCTATCTAAATCATTTGGAAACCAGCTTTCCTTACTAAAGAGTGGATAATTAACATACTTCCATTGTGAATAAATGTTTATGTGCTCTGTTTCTCAAATGCTTACTTAAATCATAAAGAATTGAATTTAAAGATGGTGTAGCCCTGACCCATGTGGCTCAGCAGGTTGGGCGTCTTCCCAGCAAACTGAAAGGTTGCCGGTTTGATTCCCAGTCAGGGCTCACGCTTGTACTGCGGGCCAGGTCCCCAGCTGGGGTCATGTGAGAGGCAGCCAATCGTTGATTCTCTCAAGCATCAATGTTTTCCTCCCTCTCTCTTCCCCTTTCTCTGAAAATAAATAAATAAAATCTTTAAAGGTGGTTTAATCTATATTACTTTCCAATCAATTTTAGAAAATTAGTTATCATTATTAACAATTAAAATTTACTAAAAGCTACTCTCTGCATGAAACTGATGCCATCACTATTAGCGAATACCTTTATAATAGTATTTTTTGCTATGATACTTTAAGAGTATAACAGAGAATCACATTTTGCAACTATTCTACAGATGCATTTTATTCCCCACCCTACCCCCAACCCCATTATCAGATTTCAGTGCCGCATCCACTTCTGAGACCAAGCATCGGAGGCTTATTGTACTAGGGCGAGAAGGGCCTGGCTGGGCTTCCTGATTAAGACAGTAAGCTAGAAATCCAGGCAGGTGGGAAATGAATTTACTAAATTCTTTATTTCCCATTCAACAAAAAGCATCTGCCACAGGATAGGGAGGTTGCCTTTGGTGGCATTAATGCACTCAGCTATGAGGATCAAGTGCAAGGTAGGAGCATATGCTACAGGAGAAATGAAGAGATGGAGTATTCTATGGAACCTGCACTAAGCATTGACTGCAAGATGTTCTGTTTTACTACCGAGAAAGAAAATATTCTCCTAGTTAAACTAGGACATGACAGGAATTATAAGATTCAATTTCAAAGATGTGAAAATACAAAGAGGACTGGAGAGAGCATCCTCAAATGTATGAAATACTGTAAAAGAAGGACAAGGAAGGAGGCGAGAGAGGCAGGGTGGGATATCCTGCTTGCCTCACTCGGGGGCTGTAGAGACAGGAGCAAGGAGGAAGGCTCCTAGGTTAGTCTGGGGGTGATGCTAAGGGCAGGGATGGCATCTCATGCTGCTTCCAGTTAGGGTTCCAGGAGAAGGCGGCCTCTCAGGCAGTCCCCACACCTGTGAGGTAGGCAGGATGCCATGCCAGAGGGGAAAAAAGGCAACCCAATGGAATTGGGTAGAGAGAGAAGTTTGAAACCAGGCCCCCAGAGTTTGTTTCTACTCCTATGTGATATAGATGAGACCTAAAAATGGTGGTCCTAAGGGTGAGAATGTGAAGGCACATGAACTGAGACCCAATGGAATTTGCTGCAGGGCCCACGTAGCAAATGCTTCCCACTCTGGTGAAGAGTGAGATGATTCATAACCCACTAGGCCTGTGGCCACATAGAGATCAGGAAAGAAACTCAGAGGGGACCATAGCGTGCAAGGTGACGCCAAGCCATTTGAGGAGAACCACTGGGCTCGGATCAAGCTAAGCGACATGACCATGAGTTACACAGCACGGACCTCAGCCACAAATGCCAGCAGAGCCAGCGGCGACACGGCACAGGAGAGGCGTTGCCACAGAGGACGGAGAAGCCAGAGCACAGAACGAGGAACTGTCCCCCCAAAGCCACAGGGTCACAAAACCACATCCCTTCACATGAAATCTAAAAGAACACACATTTTACCTAAAAGAGGTTACATAATTACCTAAAGAGATTGTTTAAATTTATGTAACTGGATCAAATTTTAAATGGAGTGAAGTCAGCTTTTTCCTGGTCGTCCAGCAGGTGGGGCCTTGATGAGATGAGCCTGGTTTTAGACAGCAAAGTTTTATTTCCCTTTCTAGCTTTATTGAGATGTAATTGACATATAACATTGCATAAGTTGAAGGTATACAATGTGTTGATGTCATACAATAAAGTTTTAGACAAGTGAAACAACTACATTTTCTTTGTACCCCTGATTTGCAGAGTGAGTCAATGTGTGACCCCAAAAGTATTAACTTCTCTTCTTATTAGTCAACATAAGGTATTTGACTATGTCAAACTCTGTTGCTACTAAGCATATACGGAGAAATAAAGAATGTTCGCCATGAACTTTTCTTGATCCCTGGAGCCAGAAGCAATCCCCCCCTATTCTGAATTTCTATAACACATCGGTTCTCAAAACGTGTCCCCTGGTCTGTCAGCGTTAGTGCCACCCGGGAACTTTTAGAAATGACACTCACTGGGCCCGATCCCAGACTTACCGTATCAGAAACTCTGAGGCCTGGCAACCTGTATGTTAACAAATTATTTAACAATTATTCTGATCCTTGCTAAAATTTGAGAACCAATGTTATAACACTTAGTGCCACCTTTTATGAGATCTGTTACCTTCCAGCATTACGGTTTTAGTTTTACTGTCCTGCTGTGCCCAGGTTTGAATATTCTGTCCTCAAAGTATAAATACACCTCCATCACCCTTGTCACAGTCATCTGTAGACTCCTGAGTCGTCCTTCTCAACTCCTTGCAGGTTTCCCTCCTGGCTCACGATTACTCTGGCCATCACTTCTCTGTTCACAACTCATATTACTTTCAATATCTATATAAATGATCTTTCTCACATCCTGGCCTCTGACTTGATTAACCCCACTGCCTCCTTTCTGCTTCAGCAGCTCACTCTATGAGCACACCACTGATCTTATCATTACCAATCATTACCACCTATAGTATCAGTCTCGCGCGGCTTACTTCCTTACCACCATCCGCTTCTTATCTTTCTAACCACCCTAACTCCAACAGCTCCTAACCCCATCACCCCACTGACCCAGCACCGTGATGTGGCAACCTGCCTCTCAAATGTCCTATTTTCCCTTCTCAGTTGGATTAGAGTCAATACATCCGCTCCCATACACCATCCTCAGCTCTTCTTTCCCCTTGTGTCATTCACCTAGTAAACTCAACACTGCTTAAAGCCAATGCTCAGCTTGTTCTGCACCTGCGCTGCTGACTCATATTAATAGAGAAAAACGTAAAGTCACACTGACCAGCCTCATTCTAAATTCATTGCTACCTGACCTCTAGGGAGTGTGACAATCATAGTACATAATCTTAATCCATCCCCTCTCCCGCTCTTCTAGATGACCACTCCCTTCTCCCGCTGTTCCAGATGACCACTTCCCACTTTCTGCCTCCTCCTCAAATGCCAGCAGCTCCTCCCGACCCTTACTCCCACCATGCTGACAGCCTCACTCCCTGTCTCACTGAGAAAATAGAAGCAATTGTCACAGAACTCCCATGAGCACCTACCAGTGCACCTGACAGTTCTCGTGGCTATGACCTCACCCCCACTCCAGGTCACCCTCTCGCAGAAAACGTCCTGAACAGAGTTGTGTACATTTGCTGTCTTTCATTTTTGTTGTCTTATTTTCCCTTGAATCTTTTGGCTTTGCCCCCATTAACCACTTAACCTACTGTAGTCAAGTCACCTGTGCATAAATCGATGGTCCTCTGTCTTCGTGTTACTTGCCCTGTCAGCAGGTCTTCACACGGTGGATGACTTCCTCTTCTCTAACACGTTTTCTTCAGTTTCTTCCAGGACACTACACCCTCCTGGTTTCCTGGTCCCTCACTAGCACTTACTCCTCAGTCTTCCTTGCTGGATCCCCCTCATATCTCCCAACATCTAAACTGTGGAGTACTCCAGGCCTCAGACATTGGATCTTTCATCAGTCTACCTTCATTCCCAAGTTTTCGACTCCAAGCTGAACCCTGAATCTTACGTTCAGCTACCTAGACACCTACATTTGTTTGTCTCATACAGTGCGGTTCTACTGGTCAGCAGCATTCGACACCAGATTGCTTCGCTGCTCTGTGGAGACAGGGTTCAAGAACAAGAAACGACATGAGGGCATTGGTGAGAAGGCTTGAGTAGTGCTGATGCTGGTGGCTTGGCCAGGGGGGACAGTCAGGAGGGCAAGGGAGGGGACCCCCCCAACAGGGGCAGCGGGTGTTGCCAGGGTAACCAAGCTGGGGGTGGAGCGTGACAACAGGTTACACGTGGCAGGAGGAAGTTGTTGCTCTGAACGTGCGCATGGGCTAGCAAGAGTGATTGACAAGGGGAAAAGCCCTCCTACTCCCTTTTGGTCCCTGACTGAAGGTGAGACCCCCTGAGGACACAGCCCCACATGTATTGTGAAGGCCGACATGGCAGCAGGAGGAGGTGCTGTGCTGTCAGTCTAGCCTGGGAAGAGAACGGGACTGACTCGGGTAGCTGGACCCTTCCACAGTGCGTGGAAGTTTGGGCTGGGAGATTTAAACCCAGGGAAGGGAGAAACGCACTCTTCCTTTGGGACCCACTGGCGCAGATGTGGGGACAAAGCATTTGCAGGATCGGCTAGGTCCTGGAAGCTGGGTGGCAACGGTGAGGATGGTGGCACCGGCCCCACACACAGACCCCAGGAAGAAGCCTGAAGCCAGAGGGCTGTCCATTTAAGCAGCCTCAGACTCCAAAGGACAGATGAGGATGTAGTGGGATTTCTGGGCATTGATTTGGGTTTTAGTCTTTTTGGGAGCAATGGACTTTGTTTGGGGTTTCCAGAAGAGAGGAGCCTGGAGCCCCCGTCCTCCCAAATTGTGGAACTTTTTCATAAAGAGCTTTTTCCATCCCCACCACCCTTTGTCTTTGGATCTGTCCTGTGGATGGTGGCTGGCAGCTGAACCCTACTTTTGTTTGGTAAGAGTAGCCCAGGTGAAAAATAATAGTGTGAACTCTAGTGGTGATGTAGACATGAAGTGCAGTGGACTCATTGAACCTCATCTTAAAGGTGGAATCAAAGGATTTGACAATGGATGGGAGAGCAATAAGGAAAAAGAAAAGGTGTTGTAAAATACACTATCTCCCAGTGTTCGGATCATCACAAACTCTCAGAAAATTGTACCGACATGTTCGTTCTGTTAGAAGCCATGTCCTAAGGGTAGTAGAATGACATTAACTTGGTCTTAACAATCTCTTAAACGGTGTGACAAAGTTCTATTCTCCATGCCATGCTCAGTAATTGCTTCTTTGGCCAGTAGCACAGGCAAAACTTCCTCTTAGGCGAAAAGTTCAGCATACAAATATGTGAAAATCTAGAGTGGGAGGAATTCTGGAGAGACTCAGGAAATAGATGAGCTCATGCCTGTGGGGAAGGCAGAATGGAGATGTGCTCAGTATGTCTGGATTCCAGTACATGCTCCTCCAGACATAAACCTGTTCACTGCATATGAGCTAAAAGGGCAATGAATGCTGGTGGACTGATGGTCTCAGTGTCACAAGCTGAATTTCAGATCGCACAGTGAGAATTCTGCAGTCATTTTGTTTCTCTCTTTTTATGGGAGCAAAGACATGCTGGCTCGTATATACTGCTCACATGTGTCCTGTCACTCTCTACTATGTTATCGCCCAATTATCTTCCTCAAAAAGCTTTTTGCAAACTAAAAAAAAAAAAAATGAGGCACAGTTCTTTCATTGAAACAGAAGGAAAGAGGGAGGTGCTGGGTGCAGAAATGGGTGTGTTCATAGAATTGTTTATGGGAAGGTGAAAGAGACCCATCTGAGTCCTGTTTTCCTCAATGAACTTGGATGACAGAGAGAGAGAAATGGGAGAAAGCATTACTGGACAAGGCCCTGAGTGGGTCTGCCTCGGGCCAGCTGTGGTGTGTGGGTTCTTGACTTGGTTGAACTAATCTTCATTGAAACCGTGACGTGCCAGGACAAGTGAAAAATTAATATTGAAATGAGAAATGCAGATGTTGATTTTCTAGCACTAGTGTTTTATCTAATCTAAAACCATCACTGCTTGACAACTGCCTACCTAGGTGTGTCTCTCACATTTGGAAACACTCACCCCCCGGTGCTGGGTGTCATCTCCTCAGAGGCAGAGGTTATCGAGGGCAGGGAGGGCCCAGGCAATTAGAGCAAGGAGAACACAGGGAAGTGTGTGGGCTGCTGGGGTGGGAAGGCAGCTGGCTGTTGAGGGTGGGTTGATGCCCGGAGACATGTAGCTCTTCGAGGTGGGTCCCAGATCCCAGCTAAGGGCACCTGGGGGAAGAAAAAGGGTGTCTGTGCCTTAGGAGACCATGCTAAGCAGCTGACACACGAGTCCGACAGGGGAATGCTGTTGTAAAATCACAGCCTGTAAGTTAGCAGTTAGCTCCCCATTAAGGATAACTTTGCCTTTCCACCCAATTCAAGGGCAGCTAATAGGCAGATGGTGATGATGCATTGCTGTCACTCAAACACAGTTGCCTCTCCCCACCTCCCAAAGTGTGACAGGGTAGACACAAAGCACACTCTTCGTTTATTGTTTTATATCTTCTCTACCCTATCACTCTACCCTGCCAAATCACTATAAAAGTCTGACTGGAAAACAATGTCGATGACACTTTACTTTTCATTGATTACAGACCGAAATCATGGCCACTTCCTGTATGTATCAATTATAAACAAATGTCCTTTAAATAGTAATATTTTAAATATTACTATTTCTAGGATTCTTAAGGACATTATCCAACTCTATCTTCTATTTCATTAATTGGATAATGGTATTTATATTCCATTCTTAATTTTTGCTTTTAAATGCAGGTGGAAGATCCCAGCCTTTGAAAGGCTGGATACATATCTATTAGTCTGTTTATCTCTTTGACTCTCCTTTTCTGAGATCATTGCTTAAACGGAGCCCCCTCCGATGGCCTTTTACGGCCCCTACACTGCCGTGGCCAGTCATCTGGAGTCAGCAGGAAGAAAGGTGGGAGTGCATCTCCATGTACGTACGACTGCTTATATAATATGCCTGCAGTACTTAGGGCTTGAAACACCCCTGCAGTAATGTGAAACCCTACTGCATGATAAACATTATTAATGCCCCACTCTTAGACACAGCTAACTGCTGGAAAGAAGAACAGTTCAGGCAACAATATTCCATCTTTATGATAAATAATGAAGATTGTGTCCCCAAAGCCAATTCCCACATTTCAGATTATTTAAAAAGATAGAATTTTAAAGGGATAGTTTTTGAACAAAGAGCAGGAGAGGAACACGTGCTGTGGAAAAGGGTGATTTCTAGATAACAGCGGGTCTGATCGGTTAGCTGAGGACTTTCTATTTGCTCCGTGCAGTGCTGTCTCACGGGACTGCTGGGTCCCTGAGGCCGCTTTGCTTTCTCAGATTGCAGGCATCCTTCCAAGCCATGGGACCCTATTACACGCTACACATTTTATTGCTAAATTATCTAAGAAATGTTGGTATTTTTCTTACATTCTTGTGCCCTTCCTGCACCATCTTGGGCCTCTTCTCTCTTGCACACTCACCATTTTTCTTGGTGGAAGCCTCTGGCTTACGTAAAAAGTGTACTTTAGTCAGCGTGTTGCCTAATTCTGTCAAGGAGAAAAGAGAAAAAACTGAATTAGAAATAAAACAATGAACTATTCAAGGCTATCACTGGAACTTTACTTCTTTAACATAAAAAACATGTTCTTATCACTTGTTTCTCTTGAACTTCCCAGCTTTCTCACACGTGAGGGTTTTTCTGCAGCTCCTCTGCCCGTTTCACAGGAAACATCTCCACACTATGGCTGCATTTCCTCCTGGAGAGTCTTCCTCACCTGGGGCCGACTCAGGTGAGCGGGTCTTGTTTCTTTTTTGCGTCAGTTGTCCAAACTGAGGAGGGCTGACTTCTCTCGCTCAGACACCACAGGGCTCAGCTTCTCCTGAGTTGAGGCAAAAGGATTTTCTCCATCTTATCAACAGTTTTCTGACAAACTCAACATTTCATAATCTTTCTTTTCCATGAACTTGACCATGTTACTTATCATTAACAAGCGGAATTGGCTGAGGCCAGCGCTTACCTGTGTCTGTTGTGAAGTTGTCTCTGCTAGGGTCTGCTGTGTACAGGGACGTTTTAAACAGATGAGTGGGGCGCCTTTACCTGTGATAGGGGCTTCTCTCTGCCATCAGTGGGAGCCATTGTAAGACACTTACAGGCCTCTGTGTATTGGACTAGATCAGATTCATCCCAAGGGGGCCATCTGTGAGTGGTCACCAGATGCCTTGTCCTAGAATCTGTCCCAGATCAAGGGGAATAACATGACTGGGGCATCTGCTCCAAAATGCAGCCCTGAGGAGCCTTCCAAAATCTCTCTGGAGAAGGCATTTTTGGAAACTCTAAGACACTGTGTAACTGTGAGAGAAGTCCTCAACACCAGAGATGTGACAGCCTCAGGCCAGGTCCCAGTCCTGCCACTTCTAATTGTGTGACCTTGGGCATGTTGCTTCCCTTCTCTGTCCCCAGTTTCTTCATGGACTGGTTATTCTGTTTGTCCTGATGCCCCGTTTTGAGCCCCCCGGTGACTAGCAATTCAAGCCTATCTCACCCCAAACTCCTTGACCTCAAGCGACCTGTTGTTTCAGCCAATGGGAAATTGGAGAAAGGAGGGGAGTGCTAAAGTATTTGCTCCCCTTACACCTCACTGTTCACCTCACTTGTTGTCCCCACCCTGACACCACTGGGGATCTGGCCACACGCCTCCATGGGCACCTCAATATCTCTGATTGAGTCCCTTAATTCTGCTACACGTCTGCAAATAGTCTGTTCTTTAAAGTCTCTTCAGAATTCCATCTGGGTGTGCCTCCTAAATATTGCTGGAGCCTTGACCAGCACACCTCACAGGCCTGTTATAAAGATTAAGTGAATGTATACAAATAAAGTACGTAGGACAGCACAGGGCACATTCAATGCCACATGACCAACTGTTGTAATCACTAAGGCTGCCCTGTTCCTTTCCTATTAGTCCTGGAGACACACCACTGAGGCTGCTGAAACAGATAGGGTTCCTATCCCTACAAAGCCTCAGGTGTCTGGGGTGCTTCCATCAGCCTCGACCCATGAGCATATTAGCCCAGGCTTGGCGTGGGAAGCTAGCGGGGAAATGGACTCAGACTCAGATGGGAAAGTCAACGGGCTGAGGCAGGGGGTCTCATCAGGGGGTCTCAACAAGTAAACAGGCATAGGCTGAAAGACTCGGTCACCCTGGCAAGATTTGGGCTCCAGGAACCGCAAGTTAGAGGAGTCTGGTTGACACGAAACTTAGAGGGAACGGCAGAGAGCAGAGGAAAAACGCCCGAGACCAACTTCATCTACCTCACAGTGTGGCCAGGGACCAGCCAGCAGTTTTCCAAGTTTCTAGCGACCAGGTGGACTTCAGTGCTTGCAACTAAGAGGAGCTTATCTAAAACAGTGCCAGCTGGCAGAGTTCACACTCACGTATCTACACTGGTGAGATCTAGTTCAGGCAAGAACCACCACCCTCCGGTATTAACAGGACTGAGGACAGAAACAGAGGATCCAGCGGCTGTCTACAGCAGGGAGTGGAACAGGCTCTCAGGACAGCCTGGCAAGGCTCAGAATCAGCCCCCCGCTTTCCAACTGCAGCCCTGGGCAGGTCAGTCAGGTGCTATCTCTCCGCCTCCAAGTTTTAGTCTGTAAAAATGTTAATAACAAAGCCCCTCCTGAAAGTGGTTACGAGAACTAAAGAAGGAAATTCAGGTGCAGTGCCTCATACAGCACCTGACACATAGCAAGTGCTCAAAGTGTTTGCTCTCAGGATTGTCCTCATGACTGTGACCCGCATATGGTCTTCACGGCCAGCGTGCACAGACCTTGCAGGCACGAGGAAACGAAAGGGTGAGGTGACCTCAAACCAACCAATGCATTCCTTCTCCTTTTGTCACAATAGCCAAGGCACAAAATTCCAGACCCAGGGAAGCTGCAGTCATTAGATAAACCTCAGGGTGTGTCTGCTCTTTAGCTTAGTGATGTAAAAGCCAAATTCTGGAATCAGGTCAGTCTGACTTAAAAACCCAGCTCTGCCACTTGACAGCTGTTTGACCTTTGGGTGACGTGCTTTAGTCACTTTAAGCTTCATTATTCTCATCTGGAAAATGGAACAGTAGCTCCACCTCATAAAACAGTTATGGATACTGAGATAATGCGTGCCCACCTCTCGGCAAATGCTGGCTCTCATTAGTGCACTGCCAACAGAAGAAAGTGGCAAGAGCTCAAAAGTTAAATAACATAGAAGACCTCCCTAGGAACATTTGGGAGTTTTCACAATAAAAAAGTCCTACCATAATGGGAGAAGATTGACTAGAGACAGGCACGTGCGTAGTTTGGGTGGATGGGGGTAATAAAAATGTTAAATTCTTGTTTGGGTGGGTAAATAGGTGCATAGAACTGCCAACACTCATTGAATTGAACACTGAAGATCTTTATTGTATGAAAATTATACTTCAATTAAAAGAAGAGTTATGAATTCTGCTCTGGATCAAAGATTTTAGCTCATTCAAGTCTCTACCTGAAGCCTGGAAAATATCATTGAGAACGTCCATCCAGAGAAGAAAGGAGGGGGCGCCGTTGTCTATGTCATGCACAACGGAAGGCTCTCTGTCATTGAAGGTATTGTTTCTGCTCAGACACTCGCCTAGAAACCAGCGAGGGCCATGGGGAGGCCCCAGCCCTGAGCTCATCAGACCGATGGGAGCAGTGAATCTAGGGTTTGTCTTCACTGAATGGCACTTAGGCCTTACATCTGTGATACGGTGCTCACACCCAGACCACCGCTTTGTGAGGACTGCTAAAGGTTTATTAACAGTGGCTGTAGCCTTGCTGTATAGGAGTAAGGAGTGAAGGCCTCATGGAAGAAAGGATGAACACATGAATGGATGGATGAGTAATGAGCAAACAAGCCTCTACCGAATGGTTCTTATGCATCACCTTGATTGCACCTTCATGCAATTTAATTATTTCAAAAAGCTTGTGAAGTAGACGTTACCAACCCCACTTTAAAAGTGAGAAAGTCTGTGCCTGGAAGGCACAGTGATTAGCTTAGGGTTCCATAGCCAGATCATTGCGGGGATAGGTTCCACATAATCTGATTACATACTAAATGTGATTATCCTAAATGATTTTCCCTTGTTACAGATAATATTTTTTTCTTAAAAAGCTCCTATTCATTTTATTAGAGCTTGTATGCATGATTTAGCATGCTTTAAAAGGTTTTGTCTTTGTTTCAGATGTCATTCCAGCTACCTCTGCTGGGGAATTAATCAATAGAGAGATGTGAGGTAGGATACACTTTTGAAGTATCAGGCATCACTTTTCTGTAATATTTTCCCTTCTTCATTCTTACCATCTTTCAAATAGCAGATAGGTTATTCTGAGCTCTGTTACTCCAAGACAGCACAGGTTAATAGAAAGCAAAGGGGGGGGGGTGGGATGAGCTTTTTTTAAAACTTTTTATTTTTTGGTATTTGAGCCTCCAAAATTCAGGCCCCAACAGGAATGGGAAATATGCAGACAATAAATAAGATTTAGATTTCTGCTTAGTAATTTAGAGAAAGAGCTCCCACCCAAGATTACACAAAGACTTCTCAGGTGTGGGGAAGGAGACATGTCAGAAGAGAAGTCAGAATGTGGATGCTGATGTGGCCCCTGGAAAGGGGCCTGCCCCCTCCCCTTCTCTTTCAACCATTCAAATGTCAGACGGAAAGAAGGGATTACTGAAGTTCCAGAAAGATCTGTGGATTCCCAGATCAAGAGATGCAGAAGAGAAGAGAAATGGCTGTGAGCTGCAGAAGGATACTGAGTGCGTGGTCCTTGCAGGAGCTGGGGTGGCAGGGGTTCTTACATGCCTGGTGTCAGCCACCACGGTGGATGGCAGCATGGACAAATGACAAGCAGAGGCTGGGTGCAGACCACGCACCCCATGCCCCGGAAATCAGATGCAACTTTGGGAAGGGTGGGAGGAAATCCCCAAGGGGATAGAGACTAATTTCTGTTGAATCGGAAGAATGGGAGCTCAAAACAGAAATTAGGTAACAGAAAAATAAGCATAAATTTCTTACACAGTACGTTTGATGACTGGCATTCATTTTGCTACAGTTTTATCTGTCGTACATAGTCATACTTCAGATAGAATCAAGAATGGAATACTGTTTGAAACTTACAAACAGAAATCTGGCAGAAATAAAGAAATTCCTTACAGACAAAAATCCCTTTGAACTTGGTCCTTGCATTTAATGCTATTATACTCATTGAGGTCATCCCATTTGTTTTGTTCCATGTTTATCTCTGCTTGAAAATTCCTGGACCTTATTCATCTTGAGTTATGTGACCTTTAGCTTGTGCCCTTTGGAGTCTGTGGTCATGTTAAACTTTTGTCCTGAGACTTGTTTATCTTGAAGCAAAAAATGTTAAGGTGAGTCATGAAGTGGTAGAATTGCTTGCAAATACCCTCCTGTCCAACGTCACCCTTCCATGGCTCTTCTCTGCGTGTTTCACCCTTCACAGCAGCCCGTCCTTCTTACGTATGTCATCTCCAGTTTCCTGTGCACCACCTGTTGGGGTGACATCCACATGGTCAGCTAGATGAGGCAAAGACAAACTGGGGAAGGGGAGGCGACCATCAACCAAATTTCCCCGAAAAAATTTAGACCTTTGGACCTTTGGAGATTCGGTGGGTGGGAAGGGAAGGTAAAAGCAAAGAAACGAGTTACCAGGCTATTCCAGGAAATAAATAATGGTGTTGTGGACTAAGATAGCAATGTTGAGACATGCTTAATTTAGGAATGTACTATATTTTCTTTATAAAAGTACGCGTTTTAAATCAGTTAAGCAATTTAGTTGAATATAAATATTTCCAGTTCCTTAGAATGGATAAAAAGTGATAATTACATAAACCCATGAACTCAGAAGTGCTAGCATGAAACCCCATTATAATAAGCCTTTCTATTTTGAAAGTAGGACCAACAAGATTTGGATATAGGGTATGAAGTAAAGAAAAGGGTGAGATTTGATTCCTGGGCAAGACATGGTTATCTGAAATTTCACATGAATGGATAAGATGTCTCTAACGGTGCATTTAAAAACTCAAGTTGGCTAACTAGAAATCAAACAACAACAAAAAAGTCAATTTTTTAAACTTGAACCTATCATGGAATCAAGAACGACAACCAAAGCCTCAGTTTAATGAAGCTATTTAACCTACCAATAAAAATCCACATAAAGCACAAAGTTGCATCTGACTGCATCTGATTTAAAAGCAACATGCAAAGCAGAAATCCCCAAATTAACTGAAAGCCAGTAGGTTTTTCTCTTCCAAATGCAATCACCTGACTACGGTCAACTAGGTCCCCCTGCTGGTGATTAGAAAAATTACCTCCGGGTGGATGACAGCTAAGTGCGGAATGTACTAATTCTGCCCTAAGGAAAATGTGTGAGATAGGCCAAGTTATCCTCTTTCTCGAACTATTCCTCCTTTCTTTTGAGGCCTAACTCACTTCCACCAAGACTGACTGGTACCCAGGGCTCCCACACAGCATCTGGCCTAGATCCCAAGAAGCGGCATTTCATTTTTCTGGGTTTCATGAAAACATCCTTTTATGTCCCACTTGCTAAGACAACCACTCTTTGTAACCTGAAAATATGTGGCAAATGATCAGATACTTAAAACTTAGCTCTGTAAATAATGTAATGTTTTTAGCTCATACTTTTTCTCAGTAAGAGAGAATGAGAGAAATTTTCAGACAGGACCAATGAGGAGAAGGATATACTGAGCAGAAGAAAATTGTTGACGATATGAAAAAGATAAAGATTTCTCATCATGCCAGGCTATCCTGGTAAGCGTTGTGCCCATAATCTTCCCTGTTTAAAACTAGGTTCTCCCACTCGCACACCCCACTTCACCTGCTCGCCCTCAGGAAGGATGGTGGTTGCCTAACGTCCTGACCTAGGGAAAGCAAGGCCAGGTGGCCAGGACACAAGGGAAATAGGGCAGCCTCAGCTTCTGCAGGCTGGGTGCAAAAGAGAGCTCCCAGGCCTGGAGCTGGGCTTCTACAAACAATAGCGGAAGGGTCAAAGATTATTTCCTGTCAGAATCACCATGGAGACAGCCACTAAAAAACTGAACTATCAGGCTCTGCCTCTGTGCCCAGACTCAAGCAGAGAGGACACAGAGGAGGCCAGGTGCAGACAAGCCGCCTCCAGTACGGACAGAAGGGACCACTGATGTAGCAGCCAGCACTCAGGCCTGGAGGCCGAGGAGTGAATAGAAAGGTCCTAATGCTCCAGTGAGAGTATTGAGCTGTATTCAACTATTATTCCTGAGACCACCCTAAAACATTTTAGTGCCAGAGCCACTCCTGTTCATTTAAGAGCCTGTGTATTGGTGGGCTCTTCAGCCTGTAACATCTGATTTACTTACTTCACATGGGGGTTGGGGGGGGCGGGGAGGAGGGTATGCCCAGAGCTCACAACCAAAATGTAAAATTGGTCTACTCTCTCTCTCTCTCTTAATCAAACCTTTATTTTTGTATGGAAGTTTTAGGTTCACAGAAAAATTGAGCAGAATTTACAGAGATTTCCCCTACACTCCCTGCCCTGCACAGGTGGAGCCCCCCCTTATCAACATCTGCCACCACAGTGGGATATTTGGTACAATCACTGAACCTGTACTGACACATCCTTATTACCCAATGACCACGGTTTACATTAAGGTTCAGTCTTGGTATGGTACCTTCTACGTGTTTGGACAAAAAATATATTATGACACATGTCCATCATTGTCACAGCATACAGAGTATTTTCACAGCCCTAAAAAATATTCTGCATATAAGGATTTCATTTAAAAAATAAGACTGTTTTTGTAAACAAGGAAAAATACTAAAGTTTGATTTCTTAGCTCCAAATTAAAGTTTTCTTCACCTCCTTTTCCCACTCCTCTGGGAGAGTTGCCCCTGCCAGGGAAGTGCACCAACGCTCATCTATCAAACAGCCTTTCTGATATGTTTAAAACTCTCCTAAAAGGCCAAAAAGGCCAATTCTAATACTTTCATCATCATTCCTTGCCCTTTTTCTCACCCCACCCTCCTCTACCCTTCATATCTCTTTTAGGCTAGGGGGAGCATTACTAGCATACTGTTTTATACGTTTTGTGGTCACACATGTTGCAATATTACAGTTTTGACTAAAAGCTCAACGTGGAACAGGAAAGTGGGCAGAGACTTCTCTCCACTTGGGTTGCACCTTCCACCATTCCTCATCCAGGACCTCACTGAACGCCGTTCCGGAGCAACAGTGTTACCTCGGCGGTAATTCCGGTTCAGTTCCAGACAACCCCAATAGAATGAGTATCACAGTCAAGTGAGTCACAATCATTTTGCTGGTGGAGGGATCGAGTCTTCAGTTTGTAGAAAAATGCAACATCTGTGAAAAGCAATAAAGCCGAGGGCGATGAAAGGAGGAAGCCTACAGTGGAATCGTCTGTGTCCTCTCTGTCCTCCATGGAGGTCTGTGCACTCCGGGGGTTGTTTTGCTCACTATTATAACCCAAGCACTTAGAACAAGGCCAGACCACAGTGGACACTCAAAATACTTTTTTAAATTATCAAATAAGCTACTGTTTGCGAGATCTTTTATTGAGACATTCCAAACTATGTAACCATCTCTTTCTGACCAGCATTCTAGGTTGCCTGCTTAAAAGCACCTGGGAGCAAGGGCACGGTCTCATCATTGGACGTGGTTGCTCTCCCTATACAATGGGGAACCACACTCAGCTACCGCTTTCCCAGAGATAATGGAAGTTTCTATCAGCAGCCTGAGGCAAATCAAAGACGTGGAAGCAGTCTTAAGCTGGCAGACATCTGGAGTCTGTGTGGGCTACGAGAAGCAGCAAGCAGCTGAGAGGAGTTGCCCTCTGTTTAAGCCTACTCTGTTTGGGCGGGTTTTGTTGGGTCCCACAGAGGGAGACGCAGGGAGATAGTCTTACTTGCCTTTTCTAGGAACGCAGTGTTGACCATCTATCTCACTTGTTCACATGAATTTCCAAAGCAAGCTATTTTTCAGAAAAGTTCTTAGGGAACAATACCTCTTTCTGGCCCCAGGGAAACTGAGCAAGTCAAAAGAAAAAAGGGAAGGCAAGGAGGAATGTCATTTCTGGGGGACAGCAAAGCACAGCTGGCTGTCTCCTCAGCAGGCCAGTACACCGTCCCATCAAGTTTCAAGTGTGAACCAGCCCCAGAACAGTCCCTCTTAAATCAGTACAATCTGTTTGTTAAAGTTAACTTACTAGGAGGGATGTCATCCAGATCTCTTTTAAAACTCAAATCTCACATTTCAAGGTCAAGAGGCAGATCTAAATCCTGAAAGGTGGCCAGCGTCAGAAGAGGGAGAGAAACATTGATCGGCTGCCTCTCGCACACCCCCAAGTGGGAACCTTGTCCACAACCCAGGCATGTGCCCTGACCAGGAATCAAACCAGGGAGCCTGCAGCTCAGCAGGGTTCACAGCCCGGTGCTCAACCCACTGAGCACACCAGCCAGGGCAAAGGCTCACTCTTTCTGCTGAGCCGAATCCACATTATGTGGCACTGCCCTCTGCATCAGAACACAAACTGCATTCGGCTTGGAACTTTGCAAGGCTGCTGCGCTCCCCACTGCCTGGCTGCTAAGACGCCCTCAGTGACTCCCCCAATAGAAACAAACACGATGTTGGATAAAAACGGCAAAAATGTAAAAAGTATATTCAGATCTTCAGACCAAGTAAAAGCATTCTCTGATGGAAATTTATAGCGTGATTCTTACAGGGACGTACAGCCTGAATTCACACTGCCACTGTGATCCCAAAAACGTAGGCTGGACATTTTTCTGAAAGTAGTGATATTGTCTCCTAGATGTTTGGCAGAAGAAAATCCAGACCTCAAAAATTCCCAAAAAGATCCAAGGAAAAGGAGCAACTTACAACTGAACGTCACAAAACATATGAAGAAACAAAGCACCATGAATAAGAGATAGAAATGCCAAAGCAGAAAGATCCCAAAGGGCTTCTGAGCTGGAATTATTAGGTATAGAATATGAAATTATATTTAATATGTTTAAAGAAATAAAAATGAAAACTCAAATATGAGTAAAGAACAAGAGACTCTAGAGATGAATAAACAGATTTTAAAGAGAACCAAATATAATTTCTATAAGTCAAAAATTGAACTCATTATCATCAGGTTAGCTACACCTGATGATAGAACCTGAGAATTGGAAGATTCAGAATGTATCCTAGGGAGATATTAAAAATGTGAAAGAGAAGTTAAAGGCATGGAATGCAGAGTGAGGCCTAATTATCATTCCAGAATGACCTCACAGAATAGGGAAGAAATAATATTTGTCAAGATTATGGCTGGGGACTTTTCAGCAGTGTTAAAAGACACAGATCCAGGGAAACCAAAGCAAACAAAACAAGCAAAGTGAAAATGTACGCACACACATGCACACACACACACACACACACACACACACACACACACACCCCTAGTCAGAACGGCAAAACACCAAAAGACAAAAGGACTTCAAGAGCGTGCAGAGAGAAGACATATTATCCATAACACAAAAACAATTAGAGAATTGACTTTACAACAGCAATAATGGAAGCCAGAGGCAGTGAAATAATGTCTTCAATAGGCTGAGACAAAACAACTATCAATCCATTAGTCTATACTTTAAAAAATAATAAATAATAATTTAAAGTAATAAATTAAATAATTTTCAGACAAATAAAAACAGAGAGACTTTACTACCAAAAGAGACCACTGAAGGATCTTTGAAAGGAAGGACTCAGCTGCAGAAGAACTGTTGCACCAGACATTGATAACGTGTGGGTGAAATAAAACAGCACTGATTGTTCACAATAATGGATTACATTGACTGCCATGTAATAAAAATCAGTGGTAACAACTGGCCTAAAGTGTGGTTATAGTAGCTCATACATAGTGAAGGGGTAGTCAGAATTAAAACATACTGAGATCTTGGCATTTTTTAGAAAATAAAAATACGGAATAACTGTAAACTGACAAGAATTCCCATTAAAATAATCTGAACAGCCACCAAAATAAAAGACACAACACATTACTTCCAAGTCGGTGCATGTGAAAACGTCAAAAAAGAAGAGAAAGCGAAAACTCAATAAATGTGAAAGAGCAAAAGTGAGGAGAAGCAGAAAAGGCAATGCAATCAGAAAAGACACAATAAGATTCATGTCTACAGTCCTGATATTTCAATAACCACAATAAATGGAAATGTAGGAAACTGTCCCATAAAGAAGCAAATGTCACACGGGATTTAAAAAAAAAAATCCAGCTGTTTAACGCTGGTTCTCCTAAGACATAAGAAGACAGAAAGATGGAAAATCAACAAAAACCAATCTGATATTCAATAAAATAAATTACGCAGTGTCTACGTTCTCCCTGACTTTTCTAGTTTGGGAATTTGGCTAAAGAGAAGTGGCCTCCATGGTCGTTGTAAACAAGCAGTTACTAGGCAACCCCTGCATGCAATGTGTCTATCTAGTGCTGTGGGGGTTCTGAGCCGGTAAAGGAAGCAATCTCTAATCCTTATGAGCTCACAACTCGAATACATTTTCTAGCCATAGATTGTTTTTTATTGGCGTGGCTTTCAGATCTTGTATATGAAATGTTTTCTCTTTTGGACAAGTACCCTAAAATCAAGATTTTGAAAGCATGGGATCATCCTTTATTGTTTACCTCTACTGTCAGCCTGTTCACCAAAGAAACACAGAATCGAATACTCTGGCAAAGCCCGCCTTAATTAAATTCTATTGTTATTTGCTGCAGGTAATAGGAAAAAAACCCATAAGTTCCTACATATTTAAATGGACAGTAGCTTTCTAACGGGCAGAATCACATATTCCCAACCTATCCCGTAAATCTGTTTTAGGATTTCTTCAACAGTGTGCAGTATGAAATGGAGTTTGACAGGGTCAGTCTCCTCAGCCTTCGGGAGTCACTGAAGCGCTTCCCTCTTGAGAGCCCAGTAACAAGGGCAGTTACTTCTGTTAACTGTCCTGATCGCCACGAGGGAGGATGCTTCGCATTCGTAATCCCCCCGACACCTGTAACTCCAAAATCATAAAATGCAGGACCTAAAGGATCATAGGGAGTTTCTAGACTGACTCTCTCTGATTTAACAACAGCACAGTCTGAGATCCAGAGAAAGGAAGTGATTTTCCCAATATGTCCCAGCTAGTTAATTGTAAAAATGAACAAGAAGCCAGGTCTCTTAACTCCCTCCATTTAAAGCGATCTTATTCATGCTACACTTTGCATTTATTATTCTGTTAAAGCCTTAAATGCCTAATAAGAGCACAGCTGTGGACTGGAGGGTGCTTCCGAGTTCAGAACTCATCAGAATGACGGATTCTAACTTTCTTGAGTCATTAACTCCAAGACACTACAGCAAAAGAAATGGCAATTTGTCCAGATCCACACTCTGGTTCATGGACACACACGCATTCCTTCCAGGCACGGTCATTCTCTTCACAGGGAGTTCAAAGACTGAACCTCTGTACAGGTGGGACACCTCCAGGGTGGCACTAGCTCTGATACAAAAATGCTAATTTTTCAAAGGCAGCTTCAAACATGTTGCCAGTGCTTTGTTACATCTCCCCCACTAATCACTTTAGTGAAAAGGTCTATTTATATCTACACAAGATGAAATCCTTTCTTAGGGTCTATCTACTTCTACTCTCCTCCTGTGAAACAATGTTGCAAAAATTAAAAGATCTAGATAAGCAACTAAAAAGTCTAAAGTAGGGAAGTGGTTTCTGTATTGGGGCCTAATTGGGCAACAGTTGGAATATACATATATTTCTTAACATTCTGTGTGTTGCATGCACTACCAGAAGGTATAGGCCTGGAAGACTCTCAGGAAGTGTTAGACCCACTGACTTCTTTCCAATACATTCCCATTTATTTAACGAGATGAGACATGAGAGCTGAATAATAGAAAATATTTTAGAAGCAGCATTTAATTAAGAAACACAAAGTACAGACCAGTGATACTCAACAGGGAAGGAGCCCTACCCTTTTAATGAGACATATCAGAATCACTGGGGAGATTTTCAAATGTTCCATGTCCCCACACCTACGTGCTGAGATTCTGGTAAAAACTTGCCCGTTACCCATTGAAAATGGATGTATATTGAGCCACTATAACAAAAGGGCATATTTGATCGCTCAGATAAGTGGCTTTGGAAAAACGTGAATCACTGCTCTAAGAAGTGCTTCGGGACTTGTCTACTGAGGATTCACGGATGGGTTTAGAGTTTAGATAGAGAGAATGAAGATCATTTCAGGTATAATTGGTAGAGAGCCAGGAAAACAACAATGAGATGTTCATTCCCCCCGGACCACCAGTTAATGCAGGGAGAGAAGTCTAGAAGGATAGATTAGGGCTAACTGTGGAATACAAACTCCATAGAAGCCAAGATTTTGCCTAAGTTGTTCGTTTCCATATGCCCAGCACATAGCACAGCACCTTGCACATCATAGGCCCTTGTGTATGTTGAGTTAATGAAGGCTTGACTGTCAACTTAAAAATTTAGGGCATTATCTTCCAGCATCTGGGCAGTGAGGAGCAACTGAAGATAGCAACGGAGGCATGAGCCCAGAGTTCCACAAGAATTCAGGACGAAGTTGAAGAGGTAGGAAGCTAAAGTACAGAGAGAAGGCAAAAGGCAAGACCCAACCTCCTGGAAATGTTCAGAGAGAGGAAGAGGCTAAAAATGTCCAGCGAAGATATAAAGCAGTGTTGTTAGAGGATAAACACAACCAACATGAAATATCACTCTACAATGTACGAACTCTTTCACATGGGCATGAAAAAGGGTAAAATAGTGATGGCATCCCCCATTTTGCTTAGACTGCAGAGGTGGAATAATAAAAACATTAACAACACAGGGGTAAGAAAAGAGCCGAGCCAATCACAGGAACTGAAAGTAATGTTAGGAAGAAAAGGTGAATTAGTCTGGGTCCAATCAGAAAGTAGAAAACACACAGTAATTTGAACAGGGGAGGTTGTATAAAAAGAATTTTTAAACTAGAATAGGACAGTAACGAAAAAAAAACCCAAAGATGTAAAGAGAACTCTACAGGATACCCAGGGCTGTTAGAGAACATCCCAGGAAGGGAGAACTCGAAGGTGGGCCCACTCCCCAAAGGTGGGGTTCAGATCTCATTAGAGAGTATGTTGCCGCCCCTACTACGGCAGGGAAGTTGGCTGGGCTGCCTGAGCCAAAGCCGGTCCACATCACCAGGCGGCAGGAAACAACCCTCCAGGGCACAGACAAGCCGAGGCCAGTGGGTGGGTGCACACGGAGAGGCCAGGTGCCCCTGCTGACATGAGGTGGAAGACACATGCTGGTGTCCACGTCAGGAAGATCACGGTGCACTGGGCAACTGGGCCTGGGCCAGGCTGTGAGGTCACCAAGGGACAGTGTGCAGTTGGTGTGAAGTGCCACTGGATGTCCCTCTCTACATGCAACATTGGTGAGCCTTACAGGAGGAGCTGGCAAGAGTAAATCACTGCTCACTGAAACCAGGAGAAGCCTTCCTCCTGCTGCGTGTCTCCGGGGCCCTCTTCTGGCTTCATGCTCACTGTAATTGAGGCACGCTGTGAAGACCAACCCACCAGCACAGAGTCGATACAGGGGCTGAAAAGGAATAGGTTGATAACACAATGGGTGGGTTATTCCGCATGTTCCAGAGTGCCTGTGTATGATGACACTGTTCCCTAACAAGTCACAGAAACCAGGTGAAGGTGGCCTGGGAGTGCTGGGAGAGGGCTGTGGTGGAGTGGGGAGGGGGGACTGGTGACAGGCAGGTTAACAGAGCATGCGGAGAGGAAGGCGAGAGATTTTGTGTCCCCGCATTTCCATGTAAAAATCCCAGGAAACAGAGACAGACTCTGGTAAGCTGAGCCTGGATCTCCTACCCAAACCAGGTCTTTCCTGTAGCAAGAGACACTGAGGATGAAGAATGACCAGGCCCGAGTCATTTGCCAACCCCTGCCCCCACCCCTTTGGCCAGAGAGATACACAGTAAATGGAGAGTTAAAATAAAAATAAGAATTTTTATTTAATGTGAATAATATATGAAAAAAGGACTTTAAACTCACACATTGCTCTCAAGATAGGTAAAATCTATTTCCCCCTTCCCAACAAGTACTAATGGGCTGGGCTCACACGTTGTCGCTTTTGTTTGAAGCCTTTTTGCAGTTCAGTAAAGTGACACCCAGTTACCTGGGTAGAATGAAGTGCATACCAAGGCGCTGGAAAGCAGTAAGAAACACAGGGGAGCAGGCACGGCAGGCAGCCATTTGTCCCTGAATGGATCAGAAGAGTTTCAGCCATACCAGATCTCTGCTGGTGCCCACATCTGTCTCCTGGGTATGCTGGCTGTGACTACTCACTATTCATGTTGCTGTTACTGGAAAATCACTCTCTTATCCAATTTCACCATATGCCTTCCAAGGGAAGATGAGTCAGTTTCAGGTAAGCCCCTAAGTACCTCTAACCTATCTGTTCAGCATTGTGTTCTTACAGAAGTTAAAAATAAATAGGGCTCCACTTTTCCAGGTTGCTCCCTGTAATAACTCAAATGTAGGTGTCTCAGGGCACTAACAAAGGCTTGAAAATAACAATAAGAAGAAAAACAATATTTGAATTTAATTGGATATAAGCTAGAATGTCAGCCATATTAAGTAGTTGCTAGGTTTGGGTAAACATTTTTTTTTTTAGTGAACTACTTAGCCAAGTATTTTAATGACTTTAATGATTACTTTGTGATTTCTACTCGAAGTTTGTGTTTTCCATAAGGACTTTATAAGCCTGAGATGAAAGAATGTGTTTTTAGATTTTAAAAAACTGGGCTATGATTAAAATTAATAGAGATCTTTAACTCTTGATATCAATGCTCTGCCACAGGGACAGAATAAACAAATCTAAAACATCCTCCTAAAGGCAAGTTCAGACGATTTCACGTGTAATTGAACAGGTTACACCAGTTCATAACGTCAAACTGCCAAGATGCCTGGGAGATCATTCTCCTGCAAGACTTTGCAAGGACTGCCCTTGGCAGATGAGGAAAGAGGTCACCCAGGGATCTTTGTTTCCAGCAAACACAAACAGCCTCCATTCTCTTTGCCCTCCAGGTGCTGGCTAGGAATGAAGGGAGGGGAGCAGGCCTGGCTCCTTCTCCAAGTGGTTCAGTGTCCTCATTCAGAAGGGCCAGGGCGCCTGTGCGTGGAGCAAGGGCAGGACCTGGAGAACAAAACTTCGCATTAGAGACCGAGTGAGGAACAGGAGGCCAAATCAGAGGGGAGAAGTGGCTATGTTTCACGATGCTGCTAATCAACAGGATCTTAAAACAAAGCTTAGTATGAAGTGCCTCAAATTTAGAAAGAACCTCCCAAAATAAGTTACATCTTGGGAACTAAGTTTTTACCTCTCATACCATTTTATTTTACCATGCACTAATTGAAAACAGTCCTTTTCTGTTTTAAAACGCATCCTCATACACATATGCCTTGGAAGCATAGAATACATCTGGATATTATGGTAACAGTGAGGGAGAGACACTGGGAGATTGGCAACTAGGGTAGGGAGTGAAAAATGAACTTTGTGTATTTTAGAGTATGTTCCTTTTGTAGCTCATGAACTTTATATTGTATTATCTAGTAAAAATAAAGTCAGTTCTACATGGTTTAACAATTCACATTTTGAGTATTTTTTATTTTCCCCAAATAATTTTCCATGATGGACATAACCATGTTGTTTACTATGCCTCTTAATCTAAAATTTTAAAGTTTTTCTCTAGAAAGTTACTTTTAACTTTCAAAAAAGTTATGAAAGTTACAGCAAGGTCAATAGTAACTAACTCCTACACAGTGGTTCACAACTGATAAAATATTTTCACATATATTATTGCATCTTTTTTCATTCTTTCATTCATTCACGCATTCGTTCATTCAGGACGTGGTGAGTGCCTACTGTTTTCCAGATCACTGGGCTAAAAGTGGGAAACAATATGAACAAATTGCTGCCAAGGAACTCAGTCTACTAGCCCAGGAGGGTATGCAGAAATGTAAAAAGTAAAAATTAAAAACTACAATATAGTGAAATAACTCTGGCCTGCTTGACTCAGTTGGTTGGAACATCGTCCAGTAAACTGAAGGGCAGAGGTTTCGATTTCTGGTCTGGGCACATGCCTAGGCTGCAGGTTTGATACCCTGGTCAGGGTGCATGTGAGAGGCAACAGATCAGTTTCTCTGTCACATCAATGTTTCTCTCCCCCTCTCTCTCACTCCTTTCCCCTCGCTCTAAAAATCAATAAATATGTCTTTGGGTGGTGATAAAAAATTATAATATAGTGAAATAAGTGCAATAACCGACCCATACAGAAGATATAGAGACAAATCAGTAACTTAACTTAATTTGGGGAGAATGTTGGCAAAAACTTTTGGGATGAGGTCATGTCACACTAGACTTTTAAAGCTGAAGACGTTAGCCAGCCAGAAAGAGAAGAGCACCATAGGATTAAAGAAGGGCCTGATTAATGGCACAAAAACATTAAACAGCACAGTGTGTTGGGATGCCACATGGAATTTAGTACTGCTGTAACACAGTGCCAGCTGGGGAGCAGCAGGAAACGAGGCTGCAGAGGTCAGCAGGGCCTGGGTCCCGAAAAGCCTTGTCGACTCTATGGCAGTCCCTACACTGGAAAATCCTGGGGTGAAGGGAAGAAATGGAAGCCTTATGAATGTATTAAAAATAGAATCTATTTCACTCTGAAAATAAGTCCCATTTTCCTTTCCTTGAAAGAACTAATTTTTTTTATGCATAATTGTTGGATATAGCATGCCTGCTCATTTCAACAGTCAACTAGGGCTGCCCCACTCTCAGAGTCTTTCTGGATCTGGGAGGGCTATTACTTGAGTGTCCATTCACTGTCTCTTCTAGACACTGGGCACGTGACTCCAACTCTAGACTGAAGCCCAACTATGGGCTGTTACTTAAAAGAGCACATTTAGTAACTTCAGGGACCACTAACCAGGAGATCCACTGTGGGTCTAGTGCAAAAGGTGTGAAACAGAGAAGTACAACAAAGCAGAGCAAAGGGAAGGATGAAAGAAAAGACAAAGGGTAAGGTGAAGAGAAGGACACGTGGAAGGAGTCGGGAAAGGGAAGGATAAGAAAGGTCATGGGGAAGAAAAAAGAAACAGTAAAGGTGCAGTAGGAGAGTGAACAATTTATGTGTGTGCCAGGTAACTCCCAAAGTGCCCTATACCAATTACTATTCAAAATCTCTGTACAAGGTGTTATTCTTATTTTCTATTTTAAGAAACTGAGGCTCAGATTAGCTAAATAACTCAAAATTGTATAACAAGTCTAAGGGACAAACTGGATTTAAACTTTCTAACTCCAAAACCCACAACTTCTCCACTGAAACCTCTATCTTCTGATTTGAAGGCAGAACACCTGGACTTGGGTCAGACACGCTGTGTCTTAGTGCATTGCACTTAGCCACTTTGAGTCTGCTCTGGCAACTACAAATTAGTAACTGGGATACTTGTCCTCCTTTCCCCCCTAGTTATTGGAGGTGGCAGTGAGATAATGTATATGAGAACACTATATACACTCCAAGGGCTACATATAAATATGGGATCACTAACAAAGCAACAATCCAGGTTGTGTTATTCTTTTAAATCTTCATTTTTAGTGCCCAAGGAGGCTCAAAAGAGCATTCCACCATTATAGTTGAAATTACTTTTTTAAAATTGAATTTATTGGGGTGACATTGGTTAATAAAGTTATATAGGTTTCAGGTGTACAATTCTATAATACATCATCTGTGTATTGTATTATGTGTTTACCACCCCAAGTCAAGTTTCCTTCCTGTAATGACTCTTAAAGCAGCTGCTGAAGCTCTTGGTGTTCAAGAGCGTCTCTTTTTGCTATAGACATGGGCATGCTATTCTCACCTGGATACTTCTTTAGTGACTATGAGCCCATTCAGCAGCAAGATAAACAGGCAACTGTAGAATCTTCCAGCGACAGCCCAAGATCTTAGGCATGGCATTGCTCTACAAGGTCCCTGTGGAATTCCACGGGCCTATGGAATATGAGGGTTCTATATTATTGCCAGAGCTCGTTCAAGTTTTTCAACAGCATGCTTCATCTAAGTATCTTGCTCAAATTTTAGGATCTCAGATTGAAGGCTGGAGATCACTTTAACAATCTCAAAGAAGACTCAGACAGTTAAGGGCTAATTCCAGTCACAACAATAAAGTCAACTGAAATAACAACAAAACTAAGCAAGCCATTCTGTTTCATTGCCCACCTTAGTGACTCACTGGATCCCTAAGGAAGAGGCATCGTCAATCCCCAGCTTATTTGCTACTTCAAGACAGATCGCCCCCATTCCTGATCCTGACTTTACTCCAAATACACTAAGGTGCATGAGGTTACAAGGTCACTTCATACAGCGGTGTCACAGAACTCATTAAAGCAAATGCCCTTGACAACAAACCTTGAATATTCCTTTGCTTTCCCCGAGGTCATTCCTTCTATACATACTAACAGCTACTTTATTGAGAGATTTTGACTGAGAACTTCTACGGTATCAGTATTACTAGAAAAATTGGACTCTACAGAGTGGGAGATAGAGAGACACACCTTAACCCACAGAACAAAAACAGAAAGGCTTCCTGTTATACCTGACCTTACCTTAGAATCAGTCAATCAAGCCTGGTATTCATAAGCCCTCCTTGCCTCACCCAAGTACTCTCCTTTTCTTGGGTCCTCAATCCCTGAGGAAGTCATACAGGATACAGCCACACCTTCAGGACTATCTCCAATGACAACATTTCTTAGCAATGGAGTGGCTCTGTTCCAGTCTCTCTGGAAAGATCTGTACAGTCATCTACCGTCTCTTGATACCTTCAGCATCAGCAATGGAGGCACTGGCAGCCTCCCATTTCCCCTTGAGTTCAGCCAAGTGCCCCTCAAGCCAACTAAAGCAAAGGCATCTTCATGAACATAATCATGTGTCTGAGACTCTTATTAAAGTTTCTCAACAGATTCATTCCCCATTCTTACAGAAGCAATTTTCTCTTTTGGCATGAGCATAAGGACCAAATTCGTATGGGGTAGTACATCCAACCCAACTCTTCTGCCCTGGAAAACTGCTTATTTTACCAACGACCTCTTACAGGAAGACTCCTCCTGTGATGACTATAAAAACGCAATCTTATTCTCATCATTTACTCAGTCACATGATTTATCTGATTTGTGTCTTTCTGAGCAGCCCAAATTTGCAAATGCATTTGAGTTAACTGAAGGTATGGGTTCAAAGACTGTAACACATTTTCTTAGTGACTGGTACTCAGGCATAGAACTCTTAGCTTTCAGCAAATTCTCAAGAACTAGCCAAACTTTGCCAAGTGACACAATGGTTAGCCTGGATTCTACTGAAATGGTGATAAGTCATGCACATGTCTCCAAAAACTGATTGATAGCAAGACATGGGACTATTTCTGGCATTAATAATATACAAAGGATGATTGTGACAGTTGCTTAGTTTTCTTTTTGCTATATTTTCAATGACTCTTTATTCTAATAAGCAGTAACTGACTAATGTTGGTTAAAATATTATGATTAAAATAGAGTATTAAGATTAAAACACAGTGCTTGATGTTAACTGTGGTAAAATTATGAGTGTTAGATTTTCTTCTCTGTATGTTTTCCAGTAATTCTACAAGGAAAATAGTGATTTTTCAGGAGGAAAAAAATTTAAGACTATATTATGTAAGAAAAGTCAGCAGCAAGATACAGTACCCATCTTACGCCCTATATACAATAAACATTCAGATCTGTCAGACACAAACCCCAAGGAACTTCAGGCCATCACTTAAGACCATGCTCTATCTAGTTATTATATTCCTAAATTACATAATTCCAGAAAGGAACTAATCATCTGTGGCAACTTCACTGTCCACCGTAATTAGAAAAATGGCTTGGTAAGAAGCTCAGTCTCTACTGGTAGAGTTAAGACCATCTTTTCCCCTTAGCTTCTCTCTCACAGTGTACTGCGAACACAGGCGGTATTGTAATTAAGACTCAGCATCCAGTCAGACGGGTTCAAAATCTAGCTCTCTAATATACTATTTGTGTGTCCTTGGGTAGCTATTTAATTTTATTGTTGCATTTTTATCATTTGTAAATTGAGGATAACAATTATCCCAATATATTTGCTGTGAAGATAAAATGAAATTATGCACTTAGCACAGTGTTTGTGTATGGTGTTCATTAAATGCCATGTTATTATCTCTGCTCATCTTCTCTTCACTGAACCTGATAACCTGTATTAGTGATTCTCTTAGAACTTGTTTCATATTGAAGCATACTTGTATGGTAACTTCCATGGTAACTCCTCCCAGCTCCTTGGCATATGATGCTGGACACCACAGCTCCCTCAAAGGAATTTTTTTGGATGAATGCCAAATTTTTGGAGTTTATGTTTTTGGAGAGTGGGACAAAAACAAGGGGTGTCTTTTATGCTACAATGATGCCAATATTAGAGTCTTTTAATATAATTCAAAGTATACCTGTTCTCTCTACTAAAGTAACTTTGATTCTCACAATCATTAAGTCTGGACCTAAGCTTAGATTTCATTGTTGGATGGGTGATAAATTTTTTAAATTCAATTTTGTCCATTATCTTGACTAGTAAATCCTCAATATGGATTGTTTTAAAAAACCAACAACAGTCATTCTTCTATTTTTGTCCTAAAATGGCCACTTGCACCAAAAACCTGGAATATGTACTTCAAGATAAGGCCAAGCATCATGGGAAGGTGGTAAGGGGGTGGGGGGAAAGGCTATGGCAGTGAGAGATGCTTAAAAGACATCTAGCTCAGCAGATAGCACAAGCCAGTGGAATCACCTTGACAGCAAACAACATAAAATAATACTGGAAGCTAGTGGCACAACAGTTCAAAATGCAGCATACAAATACTCTCCCAGTTAAAAGAGCACAGTAACAGCAGTTCATAAATAGGATCTAAAAATGGAGACTGAAATGTAGATAAGACTGTGTCAACAAGTAGCATGGCCTTAGCGTATTAGAAAGGGAGAAACATTAAATTGAGAGCACAAAACGATCCCAGTGTTTGAAGATGGGTTGTGAAAGAAAGATTTTTGGATCAAGAAGTACCGGTAAACCAGGGGTTCCCCTGACCAGTGTGGCTCAGGTGGTTGGGCATCGTCCCAGAAAAGTCTCTGGTTTGATTCCTGGTCAAGGCACATTTCTGGGTTGAAGATTTGGCCCCTGGTCAGGGCAAGTACAAGAGGCAACTGATTGATGTTTCTCTCTCATATCGATGTTTCTCTCCTCTTCTCCCTCTCTTCCCCTCTCTCTAAAAATAAATAAATAAAAATCTTAAGAAAAAATTTTAAATAAAACAAAGAAATAAACCAGGGAAACACCCTTCTACTTGCTAGGTGGGATACAGCCCAATTCATAGTGTTTAATAAAGCCAATTAAGTCTTCAAAAACTAAATAAGTAAATGAATAAAAATAAACAAGAGATCCCAACTGGGCACAAGTTGAAAAATGGCTAATAAGAGCAAGACACAAAAAGGTGAAGGGATTAACAAGTACAAATTGCCAGTGATAAAAGTTGTTACAGGGATGTAAAACACGGCAGAGGTAATACAGTCATTAATACTGTAATAACCCTGGCTGGTGTGGCTCAGTGGATTGAGTGCCAGCCTGCGAAACAAAGGGTCACCTGTTACATTTCCAGTTATGGCACATGCTGGTGTTGTGGGACAGGTCCCCAGAAGGGGGCGCTTGAGGCAACCACACACTGATGTTTCCCTCTTTTTCTCCCTCCTTTGCCCTCTCTCTAAAAATAAATAAAAATAAAACCTTAAAAAAATACTATAATAACTATGCATGGTGTCAGATGGTACTAGACAGAAGTTATATATGTAATCACTATGTTGTATACCTGAAACTAATATAATATTGTATGTCAACTGTAATTGAAACTAAGAAAAGGAAGAATATACTTAAAAGATCAGAACCCAAACAGAAGCAAATACAATGCAATATTTCAGTACTGGGTTACAGCTCTTAAACCTTGCAAACTCTAAAGTGCTAATTAGGCCTGGTCATGCTTGTACATGATTTGTATAGGTTTATATACACAGTGGTAAGAATAAAAATGGCTCTAGCTCAGGAAGAGAAAGAATCCAAAGGCTGAGGAGAGAATACTTTAAAAAAAAAGAAAAGAGAAATGTAAGTTTCCCTGGATTGAAAACAAGCCTGCTGAACTCCTGTTTAAACATCAGTTGTTGAAGACATCCAAGATGGCAGTGGAGTAGGTGGAAGGTACATGCACTCCTCCTCAGACCAAACTGGAATTTCAATTGACCTGAATAACCCACTGAAGACTAGCTGATCAAGTCTTATAACCAATGATTTACAGAAGAAGCCATAATGAGACTTGTAGAAAGGACTGGTCCTCCTCCCATGGGCAGCAGCTGAGATTCTAGAAGGATGCCTCACCTGCAAAGGCTCAAAGGAGCATGGAGTCTCATCCCCAAGCCAGCCTTCCCAACTCAGAGCATCAGAACCGGGAAGAGGCATTCATACATCTGGCTGTGAAAAGCAGTGGGGATTCTGTTCACCAGGTGCTCTCTAAAAGGGCCAACACACAGTATGTCACTACCAGCCACCCACCCTGGGATCTGGCAGAGGGAGGGTGGAGCAGACTAGAGTCATATAAGGAGAGACTGGTTTATGACTCTGGGAGAGAGCTGAAGGGACGGCTGCCAAGGTCTCAGTGCTGAGTCCCTCTCCCACACTACAGACGCCATCTTTCTTGGGTAGCGCACTTCCCTCCATAGGCATCAACCTGGGGGAATGCAGTAGAAGTCCCCTCTGGAGGCCCTGTCACCCTACTGAGCAGTCAGCTGCCTGGGCCAGGGTAAATATAGTCTATTCAATAAATGGTGGTGGGAAAATTGGACATGCAAAAAATGAAATGAGACCACCTTTTTACACTGTACACATAAACAAACTTAAAATGGATTAAAGACTTAAAGTACGACCTGAAACCATAAAAATCCTAGAAGAAAGCACAGGCAGTAAAACCTCAGACATATTTTGTAGCAATATTTTTTTCTGATATATCTCCTTGGGCAAGGGAAACAAAAGAAAAAATAAACAAGTAGGACTATATCAAACTAAGTTTTTCCATAGCAAAGGAAACCATCAACAAAATAAAAAAAACAACCTACTTAATGGGAGAACATATTCACAAATGATATATCCAATGAAGGATTAATATTCAAAATTTGTAAAGAACTTAACGCAACTCAACACCAAAAACAACTACAATTCAATTAACCAATGGGCAAAGAATCTGAATAGACACCTCTCCAAAGAGGACATACTACAGGTGGCCGATAGAGATGAAAAGATGCTCAATGTTGCTGGTCATCAGAGAAATGCAAATTCAAACCACAATGAGATACCACTTCACAGCGGACAGAATGGCTATCATCAATAAATCAACAAACAATAAGTGTTGACAAGAATGTAGAGAAAAGGGAACCCTTGTTCACTGTTGGTGGAATGCAGATTGGTGCAGCCAGTGTTGAAAACAATATGGCGTTTCCTCAAAAAACTAAAAATGGAACTGACTTATGACCCAGTGATTCCACTTCTGGGAATATATCCCAAGAAACCTGAAACACTAATTCAAAAGAATATACCCACCCTTATGTTCACTGCAGTGTTATTTACAATCGCCAAGATTTGGACGTGCCCATCAGTAGATGAGTGGGTAAAAAAAGCCGCAGTACATTTATACAATGGAGTACTACTTGGCCATAAAAGAAGGAACTCTTACCTTTTGTGGCAAAACAGACAGACATGGAGAGCATTATGCTAAGTGAAATAAGCCAGTCAGAGAAAGACAAACACCATACGATTTCACTTATATGTGGAATCTAATTAAAATAAAATAACAAAGTAGAAATGGACTCACGGATACAGACAACAGAATGACAGAGTCAGAGAGGAGGGGGATCGGGAAGCTGCAAGACAAAGCTTAGGGGATTAGGCAAAAAAAATAGTCATGGACACAGACAACAGTACGGTGATTATCAGAGGGAAATGGGGGTGGGGTGAGGGAGGAGAGTAAAGGGGCATAAATGGTGACAGAAGGAGACTTGACTTCGGGCGGTGAGCACACAGTACCATATACAGATGATGTGTTATAGAATTGTACACCTGAAACCTATACAATTTTATTAAGCAATGGCACTCCCCACAAATTTTTAAAAAATTAAAAAGATAAACAGTGGAGGAGGGGGATGGGTAGAGGTAGAAGAGGTTATAACGGAGATAAATGGTAATAAAAATAAACTATTAAAAAAATCCCACAGAGATGGGTAACTCTAAAAAATAAACAAACAAACACCAGTTGTGTTTTTAATAGAAAATATTGATGAAAGAAAGAGCTTTTCCCTTCCTCTGCTAAACACTCAAGGAAAAATGACAAGCCTAGAATCAGCATTCAACA